>DWJZ01008286.1:0-11473 GCA_018249125.1 Asbolis capucinus
CCCTGCACAGTAAGAGGACCTGGGTTCACTTTGTGACCTGGTTACGCAATATTTGATAGTAAATATTTGTTTTTGGACAATGGGTTTTAGTGGTATTTGTTTGTAATTCGGCGGTTTGATTGTTACACATTCTTTTTATTATTCTATTGCATGACAGATGTACAAGTCAGAACAACTCAACAAGTTGTGCGTACCTAACATAGGTATATTTTTTACAAGTTCTAAGTAGGTAACCTAATATTGGGTCCAATTTCCGCATCCACCGCTACCGTGAAATCAATCATAAAACCCAACCGGAACATATCTACATCATCGGAAGTTTGTTCAATTCACAAATGACCAGTGACACTGAGACTAAGTAAAAGGTGCGCGTCACTCAGTTCCCGCGCAACTGGCAGTGCGGAGACACGCGTTCTAAATTCAAAATTCGAAAAGCCCGCCAATTATAAACGAAATGTCACTGCTTACGCGATGTTTAAAAAAATAATATTACTTCTTGAGCAACAGTTTAGATAGATGTTTGTATAATCTGTGGACATAATACGTGGTTTGTAAAGAAAAATAAACATTACATTTAGTTTTTGCGATTGCGGAGGCGTACTCGAGGACAATAAAGGTAAAGATTAATTCAGTTTAAGATTTATTTATAAGAATAATAATACTTTAGAATTTATTACTTAAATATAAGGAAGTTTTGTCTATAATGTTAACACAGTGTTTTGAAATAAGCAATTTCAAAGATATTTATATATTTTTACGCAATTTATAGATATTTACGCAATATTAGCAATCATAGTTTTGACATATCAACTGGAAATTAAATGTTAGTAATTTTAAAGCAATTATTTTAATGAATGAATTAACTAATAATCTTATTTCGTAATAATATGATATAATAGGGCTCAACCATTTGGGACCACTGTGTTCTAAGGTTAAGAATGAATTTAAAAAGTATGAATGAAAATAAAAAGCCTTTTCTTAAGTAAGTTTTATATTAATAAAATGTACCATTAAACTTTAATATTTATCAACTAGAAAGTTATTAAAAATGTATGCAAAATTGTATTGATATTTAGAAAAGGAAATGAATACGACTGAGAGATCTTAAGATACGAGAAACCACTATAATAATGTTCGTGCCGATAATTAATACGCTAGTGTTATTACATTTATAACGTCTGATTGTATTCTAGTTGAAACATTGAGAAAGATATACATACAATTATACGACCTGTCCTAAACATTTACTTGAGGTTATTGAAAGACAAACGCCAATGTACCTTAATTAGTCAATTATAGCACATGGATCTGCTATTTGATAATTTACCAACATTTATTTGTGACTAAGTTAGTAACAATTTGATTTTTACTATCATAAAGACATTATACTTATTGTGGTTTTTCTATATCAGTCTTCCAAAGAAATGTATAACCCACTCTAAATATGTCTGTTGGCGGATTTCGTGCTTACATGATACATGATTTTATCACCATTCAAAGTCTATATTCCCAAAATTACTTTTTAATATAGCTCTGAGAATTTAAGCATAACCAGGTTTCTTGTTTCTACGTACCAAAATTTCTATATCCTCATAACATTCATTTTCCTCCTTTCCTTCTTAACGCCTCAGTTTTAATTGTTACTCACAATTAATTTTAAGAAATTTCAGAAACTTCATCACATATAGAAAAATGTATTGAACTTATGCTTATACATTAAGAATATGTATGTAGAGAAGAAGCAATATTTGCGTAAATACGTGTATTGGCGACACTGATTCAAGGTTGTTCCAATTCAACTATCGGCTAAAGCCGAGGTGTTGAGTGTTGGTGTGATGCAAGAGTTTTTGTTAAGTGATAGTAAGGATTTAGGCAATGAATGTGTATTTTAAACTATTTTTAAACATCTTCAAATATAAATATATCTATTTTTTGTATGCAACAAATTGACCTACAATTTGTTTAAGTTCACTTGACATATCGCTACAATCGATTTAAGATTTTTGGACGAATTTGAATGTCCAATCACGTAGTGCGTTTGTGTTCTTTGTTTTTTATAAAGCTTTTGATTGTGTGCATCGTGATATTATGATCTGAAAAGTTCAAAGATACAGTGAGGCTGGTAATGCCCTTGACTATTAAAATTGTACTTGGGTTACACGACAAAGTGTGTTGACGTAAATGGTAAAAGATGGTGCAGTTCCCTAATAGAGAGTTTCATCCCTCAAGGGTGACTCGCGGGTCCTTAAATAATTAAAGGATTATTTGGTAATTTTTTTGTTATTGTATTACCTAAATGGTAAGTGTACAAGTTTCTTTAAAGCCAATGTTCTGATGCTTTTTTAAGAAAGTGATATCGTCTGACTTAGAATTTTTTTGTAAAAATCAAATTTGATTTTCATTTCTTGTAAGTCTTTGATTTTCATTTCATTGAATTCCTTGTTAATTTAATATTTTTATAGTTTCTTTTGCTTTGAACTCATCGTTTTGTATGAATGTTATTTTACAAAATATGTTAGTTGTCTCTTGACCTTTGGTACTTTAATGTTATTGGTAAAGTGCAGGTACACGTATTTCGTAAGATGTTTTAAAATATTTAATCTGACGGATCCTCAAAGCATAGAATGATGGAACTGAACTTATAACTTTAAAACAACCTTTAACCTAAAAATAAGAAAAATACATACTATAGCAGCGCTTCAACATATTTCTACGGTGTAGTAGTGACATACTGTTTTCTTCAATAGTACTTTTTTATGTAACAAGCAAGCAACTGAGCAGAAGATTCACCTGATGGTAAGTGTTTACTGCCCATAGACATTAACAACACCAGACTGGGGTGTTACTAACGCGTTGCCTGCCAGGGTGGAAGTAATAGACCTAGTAATTGTACCTTGCGTCTTGTACCTAATTACCATGATCGTCTCGAGTCTATTTTATTATTGGTTGGTCCAGTGGTTAGTGAACTTAATGCTACACTGAAGATCGTGGGATCGATTCCCATCCAGGTCACTTTTCTGTGATGAGCTGGAATGTTTGTTCTATGTGGCTGGGTGTAAATATCTATATATTTAAACGTATGGATTTAAATGTACATATATGTCTATCAGTTAACTGGTCACCATAGTACAAGCTGACGCTTAATTTAGGGTCAGATGGCCGTGTGTGAGTTGTTCAAAGATATTTATTATTATTACTTTAACTTATACTCCAGTGTTTCGGTAATTTTTTTCCAGCTGAACTGATTAATAACCATTTAATTTTTGTACTGTTAACTTATTTATATAATTGAACGGTCACATTGTCCTAAAATTGCGTGGTATTATATATTGCCAGAGTTATCGTAGACACTGGTTTTTACCATCCCTGTTAGCCACCACAATCGAGATTTGTAAGAGAAAATCTTGGACGTCTCATCCATATGCAGCTACTTACTAATCGTAAGTTTAATAACAATGATGTGAAAATAACGGGGACCCTGACTGTTATTTGGAATTCAACTAAGTTTTTTGTTTGTAAATCTAATGGGCGTATAGATTTTAGATGACGTCATTTAGTCCTTTTTGATATTTCATGAGCAAATTAAATAATGTATATAAAATTGCATATAAATGAATAAAATCATTACATACGATACATACATACATAAATTATGCTTTGATTAACACATTATCGTTTACAACATATCAATATGTATTAACTAGTTTCCTAACGCGGCGTCGCCCGCGTGGTTCATTAAAATAGCTTATATGTTATTCAAAACTCTAATATTAAAATCCTTTTAGTTGTTTTTGGGTCATCCATCCAACCATCCAACCATATCCAACTACCCATCCATCCGCAGAAACTTTCACATTTATAATAATAGTAGTATGATGTGGAATATGTGATTATTATACATTATTATAGAATTTTATATTATTATAGAATTATATATTATTATAGATTATTATATTATAGATTATAATAGAAAATTTACAAGTTTTTCGAAAGCTGTGAAAAATTATGGATTTTGGGAGCTCCAGTCACTCCACTACTAATTTAACTCCAAAAATAGTCCACAGTCTACTTAATAATTAGTCTGTAGTTTTGGTTGCGGGTCGGCAACCTTTTTTTATATGAGGGCCAGAAATGTTATGAGGGTATTGGTCACCCATCCAAGTACTGACCGCGTTGCATAACTTCGGGGATTGGACGAGAACCCGTGTTCAACTTGGCTATTGTTGGATATTGGTGCGGGCCACATTTCATGTGTCGTCGTCGGATTCCAAAAAACACCAAAGCGCGTCGTATAAATGAAGTCGGTGTGGGCCACACTAAAATAGTATACGGGTCATGAGTTGCCGACCCCTGATCTTGTTAATAGACTTAGTTCAAGAAAAACACACTACCCACACCAAAAAAATCATTAAAAAAATTGTAACCAACAAGACGCACGTAACCACAAAAAATTAAAGTGCGTAAACATAAAAGACTACATTAAAAGGGCGTATTTAAAATACATTTTCACATATTTGGGCATATAAACGGGCAATATATAAGGGCCTCCCAAAGAGTCTACGAGCGTACAACACATTTCCGTACTTTATTCCTTAATAAAATCCATAAAAATATAAGTTGTCTGTTCATTTATTTTACGACTTCATACGAGACGTGAATTCTCAATACTTGATAAAGTCAAATAATCTCTTCACTTTATTGTAAATCGTTATTTAACGTGTAATTTAATGCTAAAGTTTCTTAATTTACGGCGTTAATGATATCTTAAATACGTGAAATACTGGAAGGACATCTTGCGGATTTTATTTTTAATTTTATGCAACTTTAAGTTATTCAGAGTTAGTATGATAAAGGACTTCTATAATAAATAACTGTTTTTTCTACTAATGCACGGGTCGACAACCTTTTCTTATATGAGGGCCACGAATGTTAGTAGGACAAGTTATGCGTAGTCGAGAGGATCACAAATTCTAAATTGCGTCGTGTGAATGGGGTTTTTTGGCCGCATTGGTTTTGCATACGGGCCGCATGTGGTCCGCGGGCCGAGGTTTGCTTACTCCCCATTATTTACAATTGACCTATGTACCAAGTGTCATCAAAATCATTTCAGTTGTTTAGGTAAGTAACAGACATACAAAGTTATTTTCTTATTATAAATACTAATGTATCCGCTCGCGACATCGCCCATATAAAAAATTGCCTATTTATTTTGCCACACTAATCTAAGCCTGTGCCAAATTTCATTCAAATCCATACAGTAGTTTTTGCGTAAAGGAGTAACAAACGTCCATCCATCCACACGAACGAATTTTTATAATATTAGTCGGATTATTCAGAACTAGGGTCCGCCCACGATTTCGTCGTCATGACATATTGATAAAAATACTATGTGTTATTCCAGACTATAAACTATCCCTGACCCAAATTTCAATCAGGTTCGCTTAGTCGTTTTTGCGTGAATAAGTAACAGATATCCATCCATCCACACAGACGTACGAACGTACTAATATTAGTAGGTCTAGTAAGGATTCAACGTCATTGAAAATTATTCTAAGAAAATAATACAATATGACAAAACCCCAGGTATAAGTTTCAGATGATTTCTTCTAAATATAATTTTAGATTACCTTAGTTGAATTTTACTTTCTTTATAATACGCATATCTGTTTATAGTTGCATAGTAATTTTAATGTATTTGTATTCCGACGAATACTTAAATTGAAAATATTCGAAATGTATTTTATACACTAATATTGTGCAACGATAATGTATTGGACTCAATATCAAAATTATGTCTGCTACAAATTCACGACTGCTTTATGATTCAGTACTAACTCGATTTCTTCTTTATAATGCCTGTCACTTTATCCTGTGAGAGGTAGTACAAGGCTACGAGTCAAGATAGGGTTGTTACTTGTCTATAAAGTGTTACTAAAATGATATATGTAAAACATTTTCAAGATTACTGGATGGATCAATTTATTGATGGATGAAAGTGTGGATGGATGAATGATGGATGAATTTATGGATGGATGAAAGTGTGGATGGATGAATTTATGGATGGATGAAATTGTGAATGGATGAATTTATGGATGGACGAAATTGTGAATGGATGAAATTGTGAATGGATGAATGTATGGATGGATGAATGAATGATGGATGGATGAACGATTGGATGGATGAAAGTGTGGATGGATGAATTTATGGATGGATGAATGAATGATGGATGGATGAACGATTGGATGGATGAATGATAGATGGATGAATGTATAGATGGATGAATTTATGGATGGATGAATGAATGATGGATGTATGAATGGTGGATGGATGAATGTATGAATGGATCTTAATTTTTACTTCTTCCCGCAAAATCTGCTGAACGTATCTAGATTAAATTTGGCACAGAGATAGAGTGTAGTCTGGAATAAAACAGAGGCTTTTTATACACAATACGCGGGCGAAGTCGCAGGCGGAAAGATTTGACTTGGCTGACTAGTTAGCCGGAGGTCCTGTGTTCGATTTCCACTCAGAATTAGAGTGAGTGATGGAATGACCTGGGAACAGGAATATATTTTCTGTCTGTTACAAAAATATCTACATAAGTATGTGTTTCAAAATATGTATGTTTATAAATAATAGAGTATGCCCGTGACTTTGTCCTCGGTGAGGTTATAAAAAAGTAGCCAATGCAGTATTCCAGAGTATAATCTATCCCTGTGTCAAATTTAATTGATATTCGTTCAGTAGTTTTACGTGAAGGAGTAACAAACAAACATCCGTCTATGCACTCATCCATCCTCACAAACTATCATTTATAATAACAAATTATCATTTATAATATGAATAGGATTAGAAATGCCGGATTCAAACCCAGACCCGTTCGAAAGGCCAACATACATACACTTTCTTAGTGATAATGTAACGTTACGATTCTCAAAGAAAACCTGTTTGTATCTTCACAGACGGAACCTGTGTTGTGCAACACACGAATCCAGGTCAATCGTCCATGCATAGATACCATAACTAACTGACGTTACAGCAAGTTGATCAGTACACTTGCGCTTACTATTCAAGGGAAAAATAATATTAATCCTACTAATATTTTCATTCCAAAGTTTGCGTGTTCAACCGTCTATGCATACGTCTAAGGTTGGCTGGTAGAGAATGCTTTTAGCATTAACTACGCCTTTTGAACCAATTTTTTATTTTTTTGTGTGGTATAAACATTAATAATAACAAAGTTTGTGAGGTTGGATGTATATCACTGTTTCACGCAACTATTGAACGGATCTGAATAAAGTTTTCCAAAAAGTTTAAAGTTGGCAGCCTTGAGTAAGTCATGACAACTTTAAAAAAAAAACGATGCAAGTAAATAGTTTTGAGTTTATTTTATTAGTCGCTTCAACACATTGCTGTCACATTATTGTGATAGTTGTGTGCTGTCACACTATTGTGATAGTTGTGTGCTGTCACACTATTGTGATAGTTGTGTGCTGTCACACTAATGTGATAGTTGTGTGCTGTCACACTAATGTGATAGTTGTGTGCTGTCACATTATTGTGATAGTTGTGTGCTGTCACACTAATGTGATAGTTGTGTGCTGTCAAACTATTGTGATAGTTGTGTGCTGTCACACTATTGTGATAGTTGTGGGCTGTCACATTATTGTGATAGTTGTGTGCTGTCACACTATTGTGATAGTTGTGTGCTGTTACACTATTGTGATAGTTGTGTGCTGTTACATTATTGTGATAGTTGTGTGCTGTCACACTATTGTGATAGTTGTGTGCTGTCACACTATTGTGATGATTGTGATAATTCAACACATTGATGTGATACTATTTCTATGCAAATTTGTGGGGCATTTAGTGGTCAATCCACGTGTCGGAAGTTTTCATACCGCACGGAAACCTTCGACATGGTTTAACGAGTGTTATCTAACGATAACAACCGACTCCCACGGCTTTACATGCCTTCCAAAGCACGAAAGCGTTTGCCTTTTTTGTTTTCGAGAGGGAAATATACCTGAACCCGGAGCTTACGGGTTATTTAGGATTTCTACCCACTAAAACCTTTTGGTATCTGTCCAGCGGATACGGGAAGGCACTAGGATCGCATATGCACACACCGGAGAAAGAATTGTTTTCCTACCGGCCACCCATACTCCTATCGACGCAGTCACTCAACTTTTTCGATCGCTTCGTTAAAACAAGTATTATTTAAATATATTTAAAACGCAAGAAATAGAGTAAGAGATAGAAAAGCATGGTGTTGATGTTGATAATGATAGCGACAAGAAATAGAGCATCAGAGTCGGTAGAGCATCGCAGTCGGACAGCATCAAATGACTAATATTGACCAAATTGATAATAAATCTTCATCACCATCTAACAACTGATCGCTATCTTAATGGTATTAATACACGTAATTTGATAGTGATGGGCGTGGATATATGTACTTGGAGAAGATTTATCGCTTCACGCTTCATTACAATAATTGATATATTGATCTCATTTATTCCCGTCATTTGGCGGGGGGCTAAAGAACCAGTTATCTTCTTTCTCCCAGCTGGAGACCATGCTGGCAGACCATGGTGTTGGAGGAAGCGACAGAATTCAGTTGCTCGGTGGTAGGATCAGCGCCAGGATCTTTTTGTCCGTGTAGCTACCACTCTCTTGCCTGAATCAGCCGTCAAACGATTCGTCGTGTTCTCTCTTGGGGCTTGAGAACGAGAAGTAAGGGGAAAAAGAGGGGATTCTTCTCTTTTTTTCCCCGTTCTTCAGTCATTATCCAATAATTTCGTTGCAGAAACTGCACAGTATCAATCAGCGAGTATTATGCAAGCGATTACGTATGTTTTTGATCGTTTGCTATCTGCAAATTTTAACCAATAAGGCTACCGGGTTTTATTCTCGGTTTGAGCAGGTTGACTTTACACACCTTCGAGATGAGGAACTCTCAGGAGTGTAGGTTTCCTCACGATGTTTTCTTTCACCAAGCAATGGTTAACCTCTTATAGGTATTTATGTAACAAAGGATATTTTCTCGGATTATATAATTTTAAAAATTACGTAATGATTATTAAGTTACGTATTTTTATTAATTATGGCTCTACCGAAGCGAAGTGAAGCGAATTATATTAAAATACTTCGTTGTCTCGTCCTTCACTGTTAATACTTCCCTAAATAAAAATCTATCAACAAAAGACAGTCATTTGATAATGTAGTATTTAAAAACAAGACCTAGACAGCGAAAACTAAAGGTTACATTATATAGAAAAACAGTGGGTCTGGCCTATTCATGGTCATTGCTACATTCCATTGAGTGATCAAAATGTCGACAAGGTCGCTCAAGTTTTGACTTATTTGGACGGAATTCGTGCGTGCAACATAGTTATGGAATGCGTCAACCCATTATTGGCCCACTACTGAGCATACTTCATGAAACTACTCCAATGAAGTTAGTGGCCAAATGGAGAATTATGGACTATATACCCGTCATATTGTGAGTGAAACCCGAGCCTATTAGTGGCACAGTTATGGGTTCGCAATGATGATGAGCGGTCAACCATGCACCTTCTAACCATGGTGTTGCTTCTTCCATCCATCAGCTTCTATTTGTCCACTGTTGGACGTAGGTCGTAGACGTTCCGCCACTCTGACCGGTCCTGAGCCTTTTCAATCCAGCTGATATCCGCTGTCTGTTCGTCTTTGCTTAATCCAGCCAATCACTTACAACCCACGCACGCCGCCGAGCTATGAGCGCTCATGACATATTTAGTCGGAATTCGTGCGTGCTATACAATAGAGTGTTGTATTACGTATCAAAAGTCTAGGTCATTAAAACAATGCATTTACTTCCTCTCCCGTACTAAAGTATCACGACGATATATCCTACTCTAGCCTGAAGCGAAGCTTGTTTCGATTGTAGGCGATCGAAAAAGTAAAGCTACACCGGGCGCGGTCGTTGGTCGGGTGACCGCTAGTGGCAAAAATTCATGAGCGCTTCCGTACTTCTGAGAGTACGTTAAGCCGTCCGCGTCGGGCGGGTTCTCATCGTTACATACCAATTAATAATGTCGGGGGCCTTCGGGCAACATAAACCATCGACCCTTGGGTTGGATGGGTGACCGCTAGTAGCAAACATTTCATGAGCTTCTGTGCTTCCGAGGACATGTCAATTCAACGGTCCAGGTTGTTATCGTTAGATAATAATCGATATATCGCCTACGTGCAGCATAAAAACTGGGTCATGGGTTCGCCACTAACATCTCTACCAATCGGCAATGGCAAAAATTTCGTGAACGCTTCTGTTTTGAGGCGCACGTAAAGCCCATGGTTTGGATTGTATGCGTCATAATGCCACGCTGGTCTAGTGTGAATTGGTGAACATCACACACGTTTGGGAACGTTATGGAGAAGTCTCAGGAGTGCAGGTTTCCTCAGGATGGTTGCCTTCACCGTAGCAAGTGATAATCAGCTTCTAATAAGTCTGAAAATTGGAAATGCGCTGCAGAATATGATCCCAGGACTTCCCGAGACCAACGTTCGAACTGTAGCAAAGAGATCTCCAGGCGGGGTGTGATGCCTGGGGAGTGGCCGAGCTCCGACAGTTGTTAGTCGGAACTTGTATATATGCTAACGACACAGAAAACTCCGATACCGTGATTCAGGTTTCTCATGACGTCATGTCACGTGTTGTGCGATTGCCCAAACACAATTACAACTCTTTTTGTTTTTTTTTTTTATTTTCAATCACTGAACAATATTGAATTCCCATTATTTTTAACTGGAGCGTACAGAATCACACGTGTCTGTATTGGTCATTGACTTCACAGCCAGTTTTTATAGTGATCAGGAACAAACATACAAAACAAAAAATATAAAGTGTTGATTATTCATTAATTTTGTAAGGCCTTATTTTTAACACAGATAACATCAAAACTAGCAATGTATTAAATTTGTATTCGAAATAAAAATGACCACAGATGACTCATTTCAGAAACATTCCTAATTTTTATTTATATTCGCTTTTAATGTAAACGAATAAAAAACAATATTACTGTATATTTTACTAAATGATCTGATGAACGTAGTGATAGCCTAGTGGTTTGAACGTTTGGTCTCTCAAATGAGAGGACCTGGGTTCAAATCCTGCAGCACACCTCTAATTTTCAGAGTTATGTGCATGTCAGGAGTTAGTCAGAAGATTACCACTTGCTACGGTAAATGAAAACATCGTGAGGAAACCTGGACTCCTGAGAAATTCCTATAAAATTCTCGAAGTGAAATACACCACCGCACTTGGTTAGCGTGGACTATGGCCCCCTTACATTGTGAGAGGAAACCAGAGCCCACTAGTGGGACAGTTATGGGTTATAATGATACAATCAGAGGACAGGCCGGTTGGTCTAGTGGTTAGTAAACCTGACTACTACACCGGAGGTCGTGGGTTCGATTCCCACCCAGGTCA
>DWJZ01008287.1:0-11472 GCA_018249125.1 Asbolis capucinus
CCAAATATATTTATATCATACTTATATTTATAATGCATGATCCCAATTAAATGTCCCGGGATATGATTCCTATGTCATTCTTTTATTGGGAAAAGTTTTGTGGACTAAAGTCAAATTAAACTCAGCTACACAATATATCCACTACACAGTGTGAAAGGAAGATTAGTGAAGAGAAAACTATTCAGTCCCTAGTAGCTGAACCCGCTACTTCGTACGCGCAGAAGTTTCCGGAAAGATGACTTGTTAGTTTGATATTAATATGTTTGTTTAGAAACTTTTCAATACGCGTAGAAGTTTTTCCCGCCTAAATTCCGATTCCGGGATAAAAACTATGCTATATGTTAATCAAACTTACCCTTTATGTGTGTGCCAAATTTCATGAAAATCGGTTCGGCAGTTTTTGCATGAAGGAGTAACAGACAAAGATACAAACTTTCGCATATATAATATTACTAGGATTAAAGAAGCATGCATGATCACATCTAGAAGGACGTTGACTCATTTCCCCATCGACCGGGCAGGCCAGCCAGCTTGTATTACAACGACACCCCTAATGTCAGTCACAACCAATCTAGGTGTTAAGTCCTTATCGATACAAATTGATGAAGCCCAAACACAAGGTAACTGCTGTATTTCGTTGAGGAATTCCCTCGACTGTCTGTCGGCTCCATCATCAGAGCACACCAGACGTTCATTAAATTCTAGTGCTTTCAAATACTTAATGAAATACGATTTTAATATTCCCTTCGATTTCTCTAAGATACCATCATCAGATCCTGGTTTCCTTATCACTAGACCACCCTTGGAATATCTCCTTTCCAACAAATAAAGAATAATTAAAATCGGTTCATAAAGATAGATAAGTGTGCGTGTGTTTCAGAGCCGGCGGCGGGCGAGCGGCGGCGGCCCGTCACCGTCACCAGCGGCGGCGCCAGGGTCGGTACCACATCGTGCTGCTCACGAGGGCCATTGTTGATGTGTATTCCTCGCATTATCATCTAGTTTCATACTCACTGATATAGTTACCGATGAGCATCACCCGATAGCCAGGTCGCAACATACCTGAATTTCGAATCCATTTTAACTTTCTGCTGTGAAATTATACTAGGACAATCTGGAACGTTCACGGTACAAAAAATCTAGGTCGAATTAGCATCGAGATTAGTTCTCGGGTCTTTCTACGTCGGCCTCTTGAAAAGTGCTTAATATTTTCTGTTAACTGCCTTTCCGGATCGGTCTTGAAGTTACTGTATGGTTTGTTTCCTCCAGACTGACCCACTCCTTCATTTCCGGGCTTGAGAATTTAACGAAAAACATTTTTAACAGTGATGGGACATTTGATGGTAAATGACACCGTTTTCTTCCAAGAAGCGTGCGAATAGATCAAGAAAGGAGTGAAGCAGTTTACTGTACAAGCAGATAACAAATTGCTTCAAAATGGGTGACAGAAGGATAAAGAGAAGGATGATGACTAAAAGATTAGGAGAAAGAAGATGAGCCATTCTTTCATTGTTATTGTTCGGAGTTTTTCTGAAGTTTTGTGGAGAGTTTCTGACATTAGGGGGCAGTTACGTCGCTGTTCACAAAATACATATCTTGTATATTATTAAATCCAGAAAAACGTGTATTGCCCCTTCCTGGATCGTGTTTGGGTGAACTAGTTGTCCATACGCGAGCTGCAGCATGTGTCATGTGTCGCAGGGCGGCGTTCGGTACACGCGCGTCATCGTGGCCAAGCGCGGGCGCGGCCGCGCGGCACGACACTGACGGCCCCGACGACACTCAGCACCGACACTACGTTAAGATAATACCAAATATACTATTAAATATTTTTATGATAACTATACTTATTTTATTTGTCTTCACCCTCACTCAAGTATATGGAATATCTTTATCAAGTATATGGAAGCAATACGGCTTTACAGCAAATATTTTGGATGCACCGAATACAGCTACAGCGAGCAAACTTAGGTTAAGTCAGATGTCACGATATGTCCAAGGAATTTAAAGGAGTCAACTAGTTATAGATTACAGCCGTCAAGTATTACCGGAGGCACAGTAGCCGGTTTTGATATCCCGCTTTGAAAACGAGGATCTGACTTTTCGTAGTATTATATTTGAGGCCTTGCTCTCTGGCGTACGTTTCGCACACATTCAAAAGCTTTCTGAGAGCATTGACCGATGGAGCCAGCAACAACATGCCATCTGCATAACTGATTTTGTTCATTGGAATATCATCAATGTAGCATCCGACATGAGTACTTCTGAGTTCATCGATTAATTGATTTATATATAAACTGATCAGCAAGACACGCTAATCCACTCTGCCTCACCCCATTCTAGTTTATATATATCAGAAAACGTGTCAAGCCACCTCACTTGGTTTCGGTACCAGAACTTGAGGAGTTTTATGACAGGTCGAGGAAACAGGCTTAAACTGGTGTCTTTCTATCCGTGTAGTAGTTGACTGTGTACATAAGGCTGAGCAGTGCACTTTCAATAGATAGCCGGACCTACGGCCGAACTGAGCTGCATTAATCTGTACCTTCCCGGTGAGGTGCTGGCACACTAGTTCTCTATCAAGTACCTGGGTCGCGGACGTGGCAAGCGAGATTGGTTTGTAATTAGACCGGTCCGAAACATCCCCAGCCCTGTTCTTTAGAATGGGCACGACCGTCCTCATTAATGAGTGCGGTAAGTACGAGTGACAGACACAGAAGTTTTTTTACTTTTTTATAATAATTTACATATATTTAGTTAAAACTAACCCGCCAAACTACAGAGCAATTTGTAGGCGGACCAATTGCTCTCGGGGCTGTTATAATTATGTATATATATATTACTATAATACATTATAATGTAGCAAAAAAAAACTGAATCTAGCATCTGAATTGATGGCGGAGTGAGATAGTTTCACTATGAAATAGTCCCTAAAACTCAATAGTTTGCCAATGGCAATGCCTTTTGCATCACCTCCGGCACTCACAGGCACACCAGAACCGGGGTTCAGCTTGCTAGAGTGTTTCCAAAAAGACTTAAAATCTCCCGATGCGTACTTCAATGCCAGTATATTTATTTTTATTTTTGGGATTCTTGCACCATTTCAAACCAGACTTGATTTTTGTTCTTACACATGTCAATATATTCATGACCGTTATACGGTTAACCGGGCTGCACCCATATGTTATCCATAGTCCTAGCATCTCTGTGAGCCTCGGCACATACCTATTCTAGCCAGCAATGTATCCACCCTTTCCAGGACAAACAAGACATTTTAGCTACGGAAAACATTACATCTAAAGTGCTCGTGCCCAGACTTTCAATGAAATCATGATTAAATAGTAAACGGACTCGAAGCAACAAACGCACATTGACAGCTGTTAACATTTGGCGCTCTCGTTTTGCGCTTTCACGACTGTCTTGTTTGTTTCGTTTTAAAGTTTCTGATAGCGACAATAACTTATAAATAATATTAAAAATATTAATTAAGGTATTGCACAGAAGATTGCTGATCTAGTTACTTATAATATATGTAAGATGATATGATATAACGAGTAAATAAATAAATATATTTGCCAATTTCATTGAATATGACAGGCCGGTTGGTCTAGTGGTTAGTGAACCTGACTGCTACACCGGGATCGTGGGTTCGATTCCCACCCAGGACAAACTTTTCTGTGATGAGCAAGACTGTTTGTTCTGTGTGTCTGGGTGTAAATATCTATAAATTTATCAGTTTTCTGGTCACCATTGTACAATCTAACGCTTAGTTTGGGGTCAGATGGCCGTGTGTGAGTTGTACAAAATATATTTATTTATATTTATATGTTTGGTAAATACTACAACAAAAGGTTTCGTCTAAGTCGTTTGAGTGTAAAAATAATTATTTATTTTCATATCAGGGCGAAGGCGCTGACCAAGGACAGAATTGTTTTCCTCCTTCACATGCTTTCTAGAGACAAGAGTTAAAATTAACAAAATAACACGGAACATGTACATAGGTACTGCGAGAAATAGCGTTATTATTTTTGTACTTGGTGCGTGTATTAAATAAAAAGAAACTACATATATGATCCTTGTTTTATTAATATTTCCATACGGTAATATTAAGGTATTGTTCTCTGTGCAGATATTCCCCTGTAATATTCTTTTGTATATATTCAGTTTTCACAATTCCATGTAGCATATTTATATGTAGACTATAGCAGCGTATATGTATGTACACTACATACGATATCAGAAAAAGATGCCCTTGATTATTTCTTAAACGTAAATTCATCGTTTGTAAATCTAATAATCAATGCCACTATACTCCCTGCATTGTTCGGGTTCTGTATTTGTTGCAGCACCAAATATACCGGCCTCATACAGCTCATCGTTTTCATCACTACACAAAGCTATTATTTTTACAAGCTTTTATTTAACTTGCAGTGTATCTTAGTATATTTGTTTGTTAAGGGTCAAATCTTGCAAGCTTAATTACTGAGATCCACGTACTCTTACACTATCGAGCTGAAATTTTGCATACAGTTTTCATCCTGATGCCAATGCATTTTTATGACAAGCATGACCTGATACTGCGTTCAGGATTGGCTCCTACTAGAGAACTCCTCAATGGTTAACAATACAGATATTAATTTTTGTGTTTCTTTGTGCTATGAATCTATAATTAAAGCTTGTGTTCTTAATATTTTTAATAAACCTTGTTTTTCATAAAATATGAAGTTAATCTTTTACAAACGCATATAATGGCCCGAATTCAGGAGATGTAGGTTTTTGACATATGTAATATGCTAAGTCAAAGTCAAAATAATTTATTTAATCACAAGAACATCGAGCTCACTTAATGAAAGTCAGAAGACTACATACACAATATTCATACATTCTTATTAAGATACCTTAAAGTTGGTTACGGATTTAAAATCCATACGCAATTCCGAGCTGTTGCCTATAGTCTCAGCAGACAATCCACAGGTTATCGGCTTTGCAAGAATATTACAATATTGCTTAGCCAAAGTAACCTAGTATAGGCCAGAATAAGAAAAAAGTCGGAGGAAAAAAACTCCTGGTACTCTTTTAAGTAAAAGAGGTCATACAATAATAAGGTGATAAGGAGTCCTTAAAATGATAACTAGGAACACGAGACAGCAATCGCGTGCACTGAAATGATTCCAAACGACGACAGTTTATTTGAAAGAAAGAAAGAAAAACACTTTTTTTGAAGCTAAATAAAAAAAAACATTCTATGAAAATAAAAATAAACAACGACTTAAAAGAAGGCATTAGCGCCGAAAAAGGACCACACTCAGTTTGAAAGTCCTGAGCTGCCCACCACCCACAACTACTGGTTGTCAATGTGATCTCTTTTTATTCAGGAACAAACAAACTGCCGCGACGTTATTGAAACTATCTACGCCTGTTTTCTGTAGCTCTACATATCTATAATAAGTGGTTTGTGCTCCTAAAGATAGATAAAACTGAAAGATATAAATCTTAGTATATTGAGACGCAAGCTTGCGGTTACTAATTCTTTTGGTAGCTTGTTTAACAGACTGTTTCAGGTTAGTAAGTTATTGAGATTGGCCGTAAGTGGCCTTAGACGACGATGCACACCAACTTAATAGAATACTTTTGACTATTGACTTGAATTCATTACTATTTACGAAAACAATCGGGACTGGTTAGTCTATGTAGATCGCATATTAGACAGTCATTCAATTGTCAAAAACGCAGGAGGCAGGAACGCAGTATATAAAAATATACAAATATTGGTCGGTACCGTCCTGTCCAATTTAAGGTCGAGTGGGTTTTTTAAATGTTATAACCAGACAAATAACCAGACACGTCACGTGATAGAAAGTTAGCGCCAACAATGAAGAGCACTAGCAACACCTGCTGCGGGATCGTTAACGCGTCCCGGGTCAGGAAGAAAGTGGTAGACACGTATGGGAAACATAAAGAAACTAGACAAGCAGTTCATCGCGCAACTGGAATCTATAACAACACCAACTGAACTCAACACATAAACCACATACCACTCCAGAACAGGTGACAGAAGGAAATAGAGGGGAATTGGTTCTCGAGCCCCCAGCCGGAACTGGTCGAATGTTTTGGCAGTTGACTCAAGCAAGAGGGTGGTAGCCAACGAGACAAGTTTCCTAAAATGATAATAATCCTTCCACTTCGTCGGTAGGGCACCACCGAGCAGCTTACCTCTGGCGCTTCTTACGACAGGCTGGTCTGCCAGCATGGGATTGGGGTTTGCATGGTTGTATGCCAATACGGCAAAGATTTTCGAGTCAGTAACACCGTGAGACAAATGGCGAGCGAGCGAGCGGAGGCTGGCGGGCGATATGATCGCGAGCGGTACGGCCGCGGGCGGTGGCGCATGCGTGCTGCAGGGGGCGCCGCCGTAGCGCCGGCCGCGGGCACTGTCGCGAGCCGCGCCGCCCCGACCGCGCACCGCCGCCTGCCGTCCGCCTGCCGTCCGCCGCACACCGCCCGACCGTCTTACGTAACGGCAGCCGGCGTGGAGCCGCGGATTCGGAGCCAGCGCGTAAACACTATCGACCCGGGCCGCAAGCCGCACGGGCCGCGAGCCGCACGCCGCACGTGCCATGCGGCCGGCCGCGCCGCGCTCGTCGCACCGCGACCGACCTTAACGTCGCGGACCATAAAATAATCCTTCAATCGCAGCACCCGGGACGATGTTGTGAATTTACTTAATGAGTTCATGTTTCGGTAATGTGGAGTGCAACCCGCCGTCGCGCCGACCCCTAGGATACGTCGTTCGGAAAACCTAGGTAGGTGACGTATAATTTGTTCATTAATTTTTACGATTGCAATCACTTGCCCGACCCTACTTAGGTGACCAGTTAGGAGTGATGCGCGCCGATGTATCTCTAACAAACTAAAAATATCGCTTCGAAGACGAAGCCCTGATCATTGAGAGCGGGCCGATTTATGGGTTAATAAAGCATAAATTATGCACGACAGCCAGCTGCTCTGCAAGTCAATTCATTGCAGTGACACACGCTCTGCATTGTAGCCAAGGGGGAGAGGTTCCAAAACATTTAATGTTAAAGTAAAAATTGAACTTAAACCAAACTCGTCCCCATCGTCTGAAATAGAACAAAAGCATTAAAATTCAGCCGCTGCCCGTTCGCTACTGTCCGTACTGACTGGGCTGAGCTAGTTACGGCTTCGTATTTCTGCTCGGAACCTTCTTACACGAGAGGATTTACATAAATCATTAATGTAATCAGGTAGCTACTTATACACTCAGACCGTTGTCGTACATAACAACTATTCTGCTCCACACCAATCACTATCTAATTAGTGTTTCACTTATTGATGTATACAGAACTTATTAATGACAGAGTAATAATGGTGTTACAGAGGTTTTTCTTTAAAGTATTAAAAGCTGTATAAAAATAAGTAGAAGCGGTCAAAATAAATGTAGGTTCATTTGGTTATTCTAGCAAGTTAATAAAATGACAATGCGGATCTGAGGCAACTAACCTGTGCTCTGTACATGTGTCACATGCGTCTTCATGTGTTATCCTAGACTGCATACACGAGTGCTGAGTCTCATTTTAATGTATTCAGCGGCTAGATGAAGAAAACGTACCAACCCAGGGGACCCTACAGCCGAAATATAGTCTGTGTTATGTTCATTTCCTGCATGCGGTCTAACTATTTGCCATGTATTAATCCGTTTAACGGTTTACGGTGAATCTAAAACAAGCATTAATACATCTTCACAGACATTCACATTTATAATATTAGTAGGATAGAAAATTGCAGTGTTGTTTACAGACATTTCTATTATAAATTAACTCGAACTAGCTACCTTACCACAAACAATCAATAAAATTACGAAAAGTCAAAAATGGTGTTACTGTATATACCACTTTGAAATTTTTTTGGACACATTTTTGGTATATAATAAACCTCTTTCCAATTCTGCTTTCAACTCAATATGGGATAAATGAATGTTGAAAATTAGAAAATAGGAAATTTATGATAGTTTTGATATTGGTGGAATTTGCACAATGACTGAGACCAGACGTGGGGCAACGAGGGATCGGCCAACCTACTGGAAACATGGAAATGCTTTCATATGACAAGTATTCACTATGACGAGCGATTTTCTTTGGCAATCAAATTGACAATTTCAAGTACCTCGCTTAATTACGTTTTAAAACAAGATTTATAAAAATATTTAAAAAATGCAAACTTTAATTATAGATCCATAATACAAAGAAACACACTAAAATTCGTAATTGTATTGATAACCATTGAGGAATTCCCTTGCCTGTCATAAAAATTCATTGTCATCAAGTTGGAAGGCTTATGCAAAATTTCAGCTCCGTAGTGTAAAAGAAAGTGCGTCTAGTTAAGCTTGCAAGATTTGACCCGTAACAAACAAATATACTTATTAACATATTAATATACATAGTGTATGTGACACCGCAAGTTAAAAAAAAGCTTGTAAAAACACCGAAGAACGTCCGCCGGATAAACCAGTATGACATAAGAGGAAAAACATTAGCTTTCATAAAATCTTATTCACATTACAGAAATATAATACTCGTAATCAGAAACGGAATAATCTTAAAATGAACAACGATCGATTGATTTTGCCCAATCTTAAATCTAATCTTGGTGTTGAACAAGGTAGCGAGCTAGGCCCTTTAAGGCTTTTTATTTACAGTTACAGTTTTAGTAATTTTTTTGTTGAACGTAGCGAAAACTAGTCTTAAACAATTAACCTATTAATATCACCTTTTGTCAGATTTTTATACCCAACAATTCAGCTTAGATATGATCAGAGAAGGTACAAATAGCCCTCAAAGAAATTTAATTGAAGCCTAATATTTCTTGAAGGGATCTAAATTAATAAACAGTCTTGAAAAACTCAAATACTTTATATATGGCTGAATTGACATTTAAATGTACCGCTCCAGCACGTCTGTTATTTATTATAGTTGTTTGATGGTTACTGAGTGTGTGTGAGAGTGAATCGTATCCGTAAACTGTTGTTTACCGTCTTCAAAATAGGAGGAGGTACTCAATTCGTGTGTTTTTTTTATACTGAGACCGATTTACAAATTTTGCTAGAAAGCTGGTGCTTGTGATGTTGTCCCATTTTATTTTAAGCGAGATCTGACGAGCAGTTTTGGAGTTATTCTTTATTTTAAACATTTTGTTTTTCTGTTTTACCGAATAAACTTTTGACTAGGTTGATCGATTTTGATAATTCTTTTTCTATTTAAAAGGTAATATTTGTCCCGTAGTAAAAAGCTAGTAAAAGCTAATACTTGCCGCAAACTTTCTTGTATTTTTGAGCGACATCTGACGGACGGCTTTTTGAGTTATCCTTAACCTACCTTACCTTACCTTAAAGTACCTATTTAATTGGTTGCGACTACGTTGACAATAATATCAGAATTTTTTATGTGTAGACCGATTTTGATAATTCTGTTTTAGATCGTAGGCAGATTCTAGTCATCTAGTCCTATTTTATTTTAAGCTATAGCTCTCAAGCTGTTTTGTAGTTATTCTTACTTTTAATATGTTTCTTTGTGTTCTTTACCTCATAACTTTTATTGGGTGTACCGATATTTATGATTAGTTTTCTATTCAAATGCTAGTACATACTTGTCGCATAATTTCATGTAATTTTGAGTAACATTTGTCGGTTAGTTTTAGAGTTATCTTTAATAAAGCATTTTTAACTGGTTGTGATTACGTTCACAAAGATCGTTTAATGGTATTACTTGTCGGAGGTATTTAAAGTCGGTTTTTTAATGATAAAAATAATAATTATTATGTGGGATTGTGCACAATGCGGTGATATCATAAAGTAAACAGGTGAGATCAGCTCGCGCCGCGCCCATCTACCGTCGTTCGAAGTTTTGGATTAAACTAATTTATTAAAGTTTCTGAAGCGCTCTCATTGAATCCGAACGAAACCTTTTATAAAAAAAACCCCTATCAAAACCTCCATTTACCGATATTTTGCAGACCGGTTTCAGGCCCTGGTCTGGATATTAAGGTTTATTTTACACGCTAACTGTGAAATTAGGCACACAGAATACGCAGATAGACCACATGTACGAAATGAACATAGGCCGGATTTTATAATTTTTTTACGTTCCCCTGGGATGTTTTTAGCAACACACCAAGCAGGCCAAGCCGCTGCCAGAAGTTACCTCAGTAATATAAAACAAAACCTCAACGACTTATATTAAATTAAGAAACAAAACGAATGTAATTTTCGCGGCCATAGTGCCCGTGGGCCAGCGGCCTTACTCTAAACGATACAACTCTGGCCGTTGTCGGTAGAGGTCTCAGTAGCCAGTACCTCGCCGTATCGATCCTGGAGCAGCGGTAACCTCGCACCGTGCAGTAAATGCACCGTCGCTGCCCGCGGCGGTAATAAGCGGCACGAGAATGACGCACTCGTGTGTCCTTGTCCAGTTATGGATTGTGACTTGTTTTTATTTAAATAACGTCGCTGGCGAGGGGTTGAAATTCGTCGTCGGCGTCGATATGCGCCGGAATTAAACTTACTTTTGACTCTGTTAGCTTTGTACTCTTATAAATGGGACATCTGAGATTTTTAAAATTAAATTAAATAGAATTTATTATTTCGATTTACTTTTGTATTTAAAATCATTAAAATACCATAGCGATAAGATATAAATAAACGAAATGGATTAGTAGGCGCATATTACAACTAAATGTCAAAAAAGGTGCCCACTCAGCATGGCAGCGCTCGCACAGCTCCTACATTTAAACTGAATAAAACACTTAGTTATTATATAACAAAGTACCTTCAGTTTACTATGTAGTATATTAGAAGAATCGTTAGTAAGGTCGTGCCACGTGTTCCTCAGCTTGTTCTATCATGCAGCAACTGCTGTAGCATCACCAGATTTTTACGTTTACACTATCTGACCCGGTAAACGTTGTTTTATTTCAAGGTAATTTCTAATGTAGAAAAAATGGTGTTATGGTATGGAATGTGGAACATGAGTGAAAGAAGAATATTTTTTGTGTGAAAGAAACAAGGAAAGTGTCACTGTTATGGTCTGGTAAGGGAATGTTGATCTAGAAAAAATGCAGGAAATTAAAAAAATCTATAACTGGTAAAAGTAAGTACATCAGGAATCAATTATATATTTAATAAAAATAAATACAATTTTTCTACAAAAATTTTAATTTTGCCATAAACTCTGGGAAAGTTTTATCAAAATAGAGTGTAAAATAATCACAAGAAAGACGATAATTGACCAGTTATTGAGCGGGGTGAAAATGATTAAATTACTAATATGACTGTTGAAAAGTAAAGATTGGTGCTAGAAGGGTAAAAATCATCTATTTTTTCGTTATCGTATCTTTAAAACCGGTTGTACATTGCTCAGTGCGGGTCAAATCGCTTGTTCGCTTATAGTTTTATAACTC
>DWJZ01008288.1:0-11472 GCA_018249125.1 Asbolis capucinus
TTAAAACTTAGATGTATAAGATTTGTTATGAATGTTGTATATGTTATGTTGTTGGTGTGTCTAATAAATAAATAAATTTCAATGTAGCAAAACACTTTTGTACACGCAATTAAAATGTACTCTGGTCTCCGAGCTGGCCTATCTGAACGGAGTTACTAATTCTGCCCCTCTAGAGAAAATTCTTTTCGTTGAGGTAGCGTTCACGCCATATGCTAGTTCAAGATGTGTGGGATTTACATTTGTTGCATGAAAACATGGCGTCAGTTTAACCACTTTTACTGGTATTAATGTCATTAATATGAACGTATAGAGACAATTTTTAGAGGGTCAGATGTCCATGGACTACGGTAACCGTTTGCCACTAAATTACACTTACTATTTCCATTAAAAAATCTATAAATTAAAATCCACAATTAAACTGAGTTATATAACTTATAAAAATATTTAGTAGGCATCTAAATATTAATAACCTCGGCATGTGTTACTAAAACCTTGAAAATGAATAACAAGGCCGGTATTATTGGGGTTCAACTAACAGTGTCAGTTTAATAAAATGCTATCAACCGAGAACGATTCGAATAGTGTTTGACTGTCGGCTATGAAGGCTACTGGGTCAAACAGGTTAAAGAGAGAAACTGAAATGAACTTCGTTTACTGAGAACTTTTCAATTCTATTTCCTATTATTTTTTGTCGTCTTTATAATTTATATATAATAAAAGTTGTTGCACGCGGCTTCGATTTATATAAAACAAATTAAAAATATCCAATCATTGAAGCATCCTATAGCCATTTGGTAATGATTTGAAGTGCGGTGTCCCAGGTTTGAATCTCGACCGCGGCAGGCATTTATGTGATAGATGATTTTTTATACACATTGTTGATGTGTTTGTCTCAATTAATGAAGTTTTGTGATGAGTATGACTTGTATTTGTGATATAATAATATTTTTACATCCTAACACTAATTATTTTATAAAAAATCAATCTTAAAATACCTTTATTGTGCTCGTCACGCCATCTACATATATATTTCTGTATACATTAATTAATTTTTCGTTGCTCCGTTTTATCGTGAAACAAAAACCAATATTTACATTTCCTTATTTATAAGTTATAATTAACTGTAGGTATACTTTGTATTGAAAAACATTAAATTACCTATTGACATACGGAAATGTCGAAAACTTTAGATTTAGACATAAAAAATCTGTAAACGAATTAATTTATATCTTTAACCTATGAACTCGAATTGATTCGCATTGTATAAATATAGGTTTAAAGACTTTATTCTCATAAGAAACAATGTTTCACTTACAATGAGATCCTTAAATATTAAATGAAATATGGTTATTATATATTAATTATGTAAATAAAATTACCCCATAAACCATTTTTTTATCGAGGCGAAACCTTCAAAAGGGACCCGGTG
The DNA here is from genome assembly GCA_018249125.1 of Asbolis capucinus. Lineage (NCBI taxonomy): Eukaryota > Metazoa > Arthropoda > Insecta > Lepidoptera > Hesperiidae > Asbolis > Asbolis capucinus. Next base: position 1,430 of record DWJZ01008288.1, read on the forward strand.
CCGTGGGAACCGACACAGGGTTATGTGGGATTTTTATCGCACTAAATCCCCCCGGTGGCCTTACTCAGTACTTCCTAGAAGACTCCGGGATCTCCAATGGAACGCTACCGGAGTCCTCCTAGCGCGATGCCCAATGTTGAGTCCTTCCCGAGAGGGACTCAAAGTCCGCACCTGGTCTACCCAGTTTTCGACGGGACGCGGCCACACATACCGACATCCTCGGGGCTGCTATTGGGCGGTTAGAGCTCTCACCCTAACCGGCCGCAACCCTGAAAGCCTTTTTATTCGCCTCTTACGACAGGCATTGGATACCGTGGCTCGTATTCGATTCCTGAGCTACAAGGACAAGGCGGTAGAGCTATGTGCGACCACCGCGGGGCCCACCACAGCTCCCACCACGACGCCCACCGCGGGTTCCTCCACGGTGCCTCCATCTCCGGGTTGGGTCGGCAAGTTCCTTGCCCCGTTCAGCTTCCTTCTTACCATTTTAAATGAGGCTATTTCTTTGTATGGCAGGTTTCGGAGGGACAAGCCACGGCGGTCAACTCCTTACTGGCTGGCTTCTACCTCGTGGCTGGACCCTTCGTTTCAGCGTTAGCGAACAAGTAAGCTTTCCTATAGCCTAGAATTTCATTTTTAATAACACTTTATCCGTCACTTCAAAAAGGGCTCTTAAAAAAAGAAATCTTTCTACTTTCTCTCACAGCAACCCATTATTGACCTGCGACTCAGTCCGTCTCTCCTGTCATGCTGAGGAGGCCTAGATCAAATTCCACCACGCTGCTCCAATGCGGTTTGGTGGAGGGTATAGTGACTAACGCAAGTTTCGGAAGCTTGTAAGCCGTCTGAAGGCCTTCGATACCGCTTTAATTATTGCTATCTAACAATAACACCCGATGGCATTAAGCGCCCTCCGACGCACCGAAGCGATCATGAATTTTTTGCCACTAACGGTCACCCATCCTCCACCGCGCCTGTTGTTACTTAACTTTGTGAATCGCGGGTATTACTACTTATTACTATAAATCAAACTAACTTCTTTGTACTATTAAACAGGTACGGATTCCGTGTGGTGACCATCGCTGGGAGCATCATATCTAGTGCGGCCTTCGCCCTATCTTACTTTGCCGGCAGCATCGAATACCTCTATCTGGTGTACGGTGTGATTGGAGGTTTGTTCATGACGAAATCTATATAAATAAATCAATTTTCGTTTGTTTGTTTGTCCTTTATATAATCTGAAATGATAGGAGATAGAACTGTGATAACTTTAGCAACTTTGTTCAGAATTATCTGGAAAAGGTTTTGTTACAAAAATTATATCCATCGGATGATGCGTGCTGGGTACAGCTAGTCTATATGTATATGTTTTTTTTAGCAACAAATTCAGTTAAAGCACAGAGGCAATATATGTAGGTGGTCCGTCAAATTAACAGCTGATTGGTCGATTCAAAATGGCGTTGCATCATAAATTACGATTCAATTCGAGTCAAGTCGATTGGATTAATGTTAATGACATTTTGACAATGCCGCGGTTTTCATATAAAATCACATAACATCTGTAACACACGAATATCTTAGGCTGTTACAACTTTTTTATATTCACAATAAATGTATATTACTCTATCAGAAAACGGAACGGAAAAAAGTATGAGAAAAACAGACTACAATATTGCTATGTATAAGTACTTAGTCTTTGGTTTACATAATATTGGGTGGTAGTGGTAAAATAAATATAAATAAATCATTTTACATTGTTGTACCCCCTAGTCCTAAGGGTTCTCCTCATGACTGGGCAGCCTTAGAGCATACTTCCACCGCGCCGTTCCATTGCGGATTAGTGGCCAACACACAAGCAGGGAATGATATTTTTGCACTAGCTGACTCATCCTCCCATCGACCGCCGTTGCTGTTACTAACTTTTTCGAAAAAAATTATTGCCATGACTTGTCCCTTAATCACTTAGCGTTTCTTTTTTTTTCAGGTATCGGATTCTGTATGATATACATGCCAGCTGTTTTGGTCGTGGGATTCTACTTCGAGAGGTGGCGCGCCCTGGCTACTGGACTGGCATTGTGTGGTTCCGGTGTAGGAACATTCGTTTTCGCTCCTGTTACTAAAAATTTGGTCAAGTCGCTGGGTTGGAGACAGACACTCCTTGTTCAAGCAGGTTCGAAATAAATCCTTACAGTTATAGGTATATTAAATTGGTTAAATTGAAAGGAAGCATTAGATCCTTAAATTTAAAAGTCAGGGTAGGATCTTATGTAAAAAGGCACGTAAGCATGTGTCATCACACATTAGCCGATTGACATTGATTGCCTTTCCACTTGTGAGATTTTTTGCCGACAGCATTAACCAATACTTCCACCGACCGAGACAAAATATACGAATAAGTACAAGATATGCATGCAAATAGATGCATTTTTATGTCAATTGAACATTTGTTTATATGATACTGTAATATCGTTGTTACAGGTTTAATTCTTCTATGCGTTGTATTCGGGGCTGTATTCCGGCCGATAAAACCTGTTCGAGTGACTCTTGCTGATCAAAATGAAGAGGACACATCACGCCGTCATGAGGAAGCTGTCGAGAAATTGAATTCTATGCTGAAGCTCCATAACAAACTGGATTCAGGAATTGCTATGCCGGCAGAGTATAGGTTCACGAATAAAATTAGCCCTCACACTTGGATGGGTGTCGCTAATAACACAAGATATCCGACAGCAGAAGAAGTCTTTAAGGGAAGCAATTCACATCTCAGTAGGCGTTCATCTGCTACAGCTGGGACGTTAAAGAACCATCTCGGAAACAAACCAATTTTCATCGCTGTGCCCGTTGCTGAAAAGGACGAACAGGAAGACTCCAATAGCAACATCGACAATGCGGAACCACTGATTTCTTCACCGATCAAAGTGGTACCGAGGGAGCCGAGGGTGCGCCGCTCACATGCCGATCTCGTGGCAAGACCATTCTACCGTGACGACATCTTCTTTGGTGGAAGTTTGGCTAGACTACCGCAGTATACTTCCAGAACTTCTTTGGGATATCACATGGCCGTTACGCACGTTCCAACTCAGGAAGATGCTCAAGAGGAAGCTTCAGGAAAGTGTCGCTTGTGCCCTGAAGCCGTCAAACGAGCACTGGCTACTATGTTGGACGTCAGTCTGTTCAAGTCGCTTACGTTCAACATCCTCGCTTTGAGTGGATTCTTCACCATGTTAGGATTTTTCGTACCTTACATGTTCTCGGCGAAGAGAGCTGAGGCTAATGGCATTGATAGCAATACAAGCGTTTTAATTGTGGCTGCGATTGGAATATCGAATATTGTTGGACGTATTGCGTGTGGTCTTTTGTCGTCTATGCCGAAGATGTCTCCTTTGTGGCTAAATAATATTGCCTTATCACTGGGTGGCATCGCAACGATCATGAGTGGACTTAACTATGACTTAGTTTACCAGTTTGGATACGCCGCTATTTTTGGACTTGCTTGTGGTAAGTTGATTATAGTTGCCATTTGCTACCTTAATTTTAAATCGGAATACGTAGAAAATATAATATTTACCATTTAAGAGTAAAATAAAGGATTAGAACGTATAACAATGTTTGTCCTATTTCCTTATATTTCTCAACGACTGGCTGTTGTGACCGGTTTCCACAGCCATACCCATAAGGGAATGTACAGGACGAAAAATATTATTACCTAGCACCAGTTCAAAGTAGCAACATACCCCGGCAAAATAATTGAAGGGCATTTATCAGTACCCTCCCACCACTTCGTGATACCCCCTAAGGCTGGATCCGCAACTGATCATCATGTGCCTTGATTTTTGAATGACGGGTAGAAAAAAGTTAGGTTTAAAAAAAATTAACATCAGTATTTTCTTTTGCAGCGTGCTTCGCATCTCTTCGATCAATCTTGGTGGTGGAGTATATTGGGCTGGAGCAGCTTACGAACAGTTTCGGTCTGTTTCTTCTCTTCCAAGGCCTGGGTGCGTTCCTTGGCGGACCGATTGGTGGTAAGTAGGAGTGTCTATATTTTTATTTTTGTTCTTAGCATTCGTATACAGTTTTTATCTAAGTAAGTATAAATTAATGCTTAAAAACAACCCCTGATTGTATGCGGCACTGTGTTTGACTTTACCAAAATATTTTTTTTTTTAAATTGGTAGACAACATATTACAAACTGATTTAGAGAAAGTTAGGGTACAATAATTTTATTCAAATTTATACATTAATTTATATCGTCTTTTACCGAAACCAAATACAACGACACGAATCAAGAGGTTTATTATTTTCCATACAAAATTGACAAGCTTTTGTAGTAAAAATTCGAGATCGAATTTGTGTATAAATATTTCATCATGCATAAAATTAGAGGATCATATGTACATCCGAAATCCATCTATAATAGTTATGTCTTTATTACTAATAATTAAATTGCAAAACATTCTGATAAATTATGTCTCGTATATTGATTTTAATTCAACTGCCGCTGTGAATGCAACCAACCACTTCCGTAATTTTTACTAACAAAGGACTAATTCACTACCAAACTAATGTGTTTTATGTTACATTTATTTTTGATAAATTTAGGTATAAATAGATTTAATAGCTACAGACTAAATTAATTCAAATGACAACTACTATCTACTATTTATACTCATTACCTACTTAATTGCATTTATTTTTCAAGCTGTTAATTATGAACTTGTTATACTAATTGTTATCTAACAAATTTATTACCTAAATTCGTTGGTGTGGTTCAAAAAAGTTATTCCTTAAAAATAATTATTAACTATAATCATATCTAAAAACGTTAGAATGGGTTTGGGAATGGCCGATTGGGAACGACCTTTATTTCTTCGTGGAATAAAAAACAAAGGCAAAGGACACTTAAAAATATTAATTATAACTGTATACATAATATTCTGCTTGGTGGTAGGACTTTGTGGAACAATCATTGTCTTCTTGTGAGGACCGTGTAGCTGACTACCACCTTGCTTGACTGACTCTGGCTTGAGACAGCCGCAAAACGATTCGTCGTGTTCCGGCCGGTCGCTTGAGAGCCAGTTCTCCTCTTTTCTCCCCATCTTTTAGTCATCTTCCTTCCCATTCTTCTTCTATCAACCGATCTGAACTGATTTCTTCTTGGTCCATCTGGGGTTAGTTGGAATATTTTCCATTTGATTGTTTGATTGATTCGGGTTGCTGTAGCAGTGGACAGTTTCTTTTGTTTCTTTCTCTTGCCATGCCACGGGCATTCTTCGTGACAAGCATTTATGGTGTTGTTAATGTGATGAGCGCCGGAGATCACTTACCATCAGATGAGCTTCTATTCATTTGCCTATTTATAAAAAAATATAATATCTTAGAAATTAAGGTTGAAGTATTATGAGTCGTTAATATAAAGAATTACAATATGTTATTATTGTTTCAGGTATACTCTACGACATGACGAAAAGCTACGATGTCACATTCTACGTGTCTGGTAGTTTTCTTTTATTATCCGCCGCCATGTGTTACCCCGTGGATCGTGTCAGCCAGTGGGAGAGGTCCAGAAACAAGCTAAGGGATACACAAAAAGCGTGAACATACTTGGCCTCAAAGAAAAGACTAAAGAATCTGACGTAGCACCTTTAGTGTTACCATGCTCCGAATATTACTAGAAACGTACTTAGTAGTAGTAAACGAGTTTTTATTCGAATGGTATTGGCCCTTTTCTTGCCTTGTATATATTACGAGGAATCAATGGAGACATAGCCTACTAAACGCCTTATATATTAGTGATATATTACTTTCTACTATGAAACGTTTCTATCGCAGCGCTGTAGTTAGAGTGGTGAGCAAAAAATCATCGTGTTTGTACAATTCAAATATACACCGTAAATCAAAACTGTTGTTGGCCACGTGTGTCTAATATAAGATCGATTGGAGTAATATTTTGCCAGAAACATTGGAGTAATTGGTGTCCAGTAGGCTATGTAGTCATTGCAGAAATCGAAGCCGTTTGAAGCCATTCATGAAGCATGTCTTTATGTACAATTATAACTCTAATGTTGATTCAAGAGAATCTATTGGAAGATAGATACGTAAAACCTTATAAATCGTGTTAATTGTTAAAAAAATTGCTAGGCTCTTTGTACACGACAGACTTGTTGTAAGTCGCAATGAAGTCAAGATAGATGCCTGTGTGATTTAACTGAGTGTGCCGCAGAAATAAACGAGTATCGATTTTTTTAAGATTCCTATCGTTAGACATGAACTATTAATATCAATTAACGGTTGAATCGATTGTCTGTCGCGTATGAAGTATCTAATAACATGAATTATTGTAATTTTATGATAGTGAATGTTGTAGGATGTTAGTATATTAGGCTTTTAGACAGCAGATTTACAATAATTTCATAGGTATCTTACAGGAGGTACTGAATTGAATTTTGATGAATTGTTATATTGTTAAAAATATAGTGTGTGATTGGATATTTATCAAGAAGGGCCCCTATTTTATCACTTAGTTAGCGATAGTTTAACATTGAACTGCCAATCTGTAAGAATGTATTTTGGTACTTCTCAGGTACCTGCATGTTATACATACATACTTCATACCATACGTATAGAATGTTTGTAAAAAGAATAAATAATGATATCTATTGCAAATAATAGGTACATTCTTATAAAATTATTACAAATTTCTATAATGCACCTAGTCGTTTTAAACAATCGAATATTATTTTACATTGAACTTTTTGAATCTGATACTTTTTTATTTGTACTCAAATTTATAAACTATGGAAATTCAATCGTCGGAACCATAGATATTGCGCTTTTTTTTTAGATATACCTACATATTTATCTATCGGAATAAATATGTCATAAACAGCCGGTATTTGAACACCGAAAGAAATTTTGAATTTTGCCGAATACGAGGACGACTATATAAAAAATTTGCTTTTTTCTGCACCTTTATCAGTCCGTATTTAATTAAAATAGAACAGATAGGTAGCAGCTACATTCCCTAACATATTTTTTTTGGTTAAATGCGAATCCCAGATTCATACCGGCTACCTTATACTAAATGGCTCAGTTAAGTCGGAATAATGCATTTAAAAATAGATTAAGTCGTTAAAGTACAAAGAACTCGAATATGATTTAGTTTTGATGAAGTTCAGTTTAAAATTTAGTACATATATCCTGGGGGATATTTTGTATGAAAGTTTAAAATCATATATTTTGTATCAAATATTAAATTTAAACAAACTTTTTTGTGTAAAATATATGTATCGGTTAAACTTACACTAGTACGTATAATTTTTTTTAGAATAAAAGTTCGTTTAGATAGATGAAATCATGAGTCTCAAGTAAATAAAAGAGAACCGGATATTTATTCTGATCATTTATACAATTGTATACAGAACTCTGTTTATAAAATGATTTCGGATCAGTACTTACAGTTTCAAATTAAAAAAAAAAATCAGAGATAAATCTAAGTATGTTTTTAGATAAAGTTTTATTTCTTTACAGTCGTACATGGCGGCCATCTAAAATTTTACAAAAAAGTATATTACATTCAGATAGAATTACATTTTATTTCGGATATCCGATAGATTCGGAGCTCCATAACAATCCTTTTATGCGAAGTAAATAAAAAGAAGTAGATAGTATAAAAACGATTAAAAAATTCGTCTGTAGGTATCGGTACATAACGGTTTATCGATTCTCCGTACATACCGAAACAGCCGTTTTGGTTTAATTTTTTAAACCTTTTACAGATATGCCTTTTTGTAAGTATCATGTTTTCTCCTATTGTGTGGTGCTATATAAGTAACGAGTTACTATATTTAGAACATTTTACGTAACCTACATGTCGTGTGTTATACGTAGGTAGGTAATGTTTATTATTAAATATTGTTGTTTTAAAGGATTGCATATCCGTGAAGTACGAGTGATTTTAGTGTTAAATACATTTATTATTGATGATTGTGCCTTATAAAATAAAGTGATAAATACTTATTATCGTAGATGTTAACAAAACCCTAGGTTTAATGTTAATTAACTTTAATATTAGCTATTTGTAATATCCTTATGTTTTATTAAGGAGAAAAAGTTCCAAATACCCATTGTACTTTAATTTATAGTAAGGTAGTAATATCGAAAACTGTTAGATTAAGTTCTACGACTGTGGCTGTGGTCTATTGTAGTTGTTTGTAGATAAGAAATCATAGTCATTGGTTCTTATTGTTATGCTTAATCCAGGGGTTCCTAATCTTCATATTTAAATAAAACTAAAAAATGAGTTACTGTAGAATTTCTGCAACTGTAGCAACACCGGGGCACGCAATTTGGGAACCACTGGCTTAAACCTTCAAATTAATGAACATTGTATTAGGTCAAGTAATATATACCTGGCTGTTTTGTCTTTTAACTTGAATCACTGCATCAGGTAAATCATAAGATTGTTTTGCTATCCTTCCAAATATTCCAATCATAAATAATCTCAGAAAAATGACGCAGTTAAGGTGCTTGTTGATCAAAAAGTTACTACGGATTGGGCAAAGGGAAGTTTGAAATCGGTCGTAAAAAAGCAAGTTCAAAAATGTAAACTGGCCGACGAGTTCATTTAACTTCTGGTAATCGAGAAAACAGCGAGTTTCAAAGAAAATAGCTTCTTATAGCTACTTAATAGGCACATGCACCCTATTTATCCCGTAGGATAGTTGACGTTAAATTTTTACAGATCCTATAACTCTAAATGTAACTCCACCTTATAGAACTACTGTTTATATTTCTTCAATTTTAAGTTATATTAGGGTAGATACTCCTTGGTTGCTGGTTTATATAAGTTTTTTTCAATACTACAGATAACATATGCATTGTAACGTACAATGTAATTAGATATTCGAAATACAGAGTAAAATTATATTCAACATGCCCATTCTCTTTCGATATGTATAACTTAAGTACTTACAGATTATTACTTCGACTTAATTTTAATAGTAGCTTTTTGGTATTTTTTTGTAGTTACTATTGTTATATTGACTATGATTACGTGTTAAATTTGTGAGAAGTGTAAGAACGTATGCCACAGTGCCATTTTGAAGGACGTAATATTATTTAAGTTTAGATTTTAAAGCGTATGACTCTTTCCTACTATTTTACAATAGGAAATGGTTTTAAAACGTATTTATCATCACAAGAATTTGTATTAAATTTAATAAATACCTGTTGTTTATAAGATGCTATTTTATTATTCTAATCTCAACCAAATGTCCATTTTTTCACATTCACGAATAAAGGCCATAGAATGATTATTATCTTATCGTAAAGCCGCTCTAGCTGACTAGCATCGGCCGCCACATGATTCTTCGTGTGACGGCTGGGAGCTTAAGGGTCAGTTCTCTTTTTTTCTCGTCTTTTAGTCATCCTCCTTCTTCTGCCATTCGTCCTGAAGCTCTACATATATTGTGTGTGCCTGTCAGTATCATTGTTGATTCCGGTTGCTTTCAGCGAAGTACATACGTCTTCCATTCTTTCTACAGTTGTTATTCGAGTCCATAGTGCCGGTGATCACTTACCATCAGGTGAGACTATCTGCTTGTTTGCTAGCTTATAGCAAAAACTAAATTGGCTTAATTTATTATAACGTCTTATGGTACGTATAAATATCTACGCTGAATTAGCTTGTTGAAAAATTAAGAGGTTCTACTACCTATAATTTAAAATAATTAAAATGAGTGTTTCATAGAAAATAAAACAATTTTTGGGCAATTAGGATGTTATAATTGCATGGTATTTACAAATCATAGTCTAAGAGTTGGAATTGGGTCCACGACGGCGGCCGAATGTTTGGACAACGTTGACGAATCTGAAATAATAAATGAATCTCTAAAACATTGTCTAATTTCTTCTACTATGTAATATGGGAGCACTTTTACATAATGGGAAAAAAATAATAACATTACTTAAATATATACAGCCTTGGCCAAAAGTATTAGGCACCCTATAAATTACTGCAAAATTACATGTTCAGGGAGAAAAA
>DWJZ01008289.1:0-11471 GCA_018249125.1 Asbolis capucinus
TGGAGTCCCGAGCCCAGAAATGAAATGAAATGAAAAATATTTATTTCGTTTTAGGAACCACTTAACAAGTCAAAAATTAACAAAATAAAACCAATATCAATTAAATATAGAACAAAATATTTTTAAGAAACTTATATAAAAAAGAAGTATGTCAAATTAATAATGGAACGGAACTGCTATGGATGTCAATAACGATGTTCAGCAATACTTTTCTTTGACAGTGTATTTTCCCCTTCATTTGCTCTAATGCATTTTAGTAAATGTACCATGAGGTTATATTTAAAAACGAAAAAAAAATAAACTTCATAAAATGATAAAATACTGTTTGCTATTATATATATATACGCTTATAAATATACATATCGTATTTTTTAATTTATGTTAAAAACGAATTCCACTCCTGCACACAAAATTAACCTCAAAAACTCTTACAAACATCTCAACGTACGTTAAAGCTAAGGAACGTTAACTCGTGCATCTTAACATTTAATAAAAGCCAGATTTAAAATTAAAATTAATTTCGTAACGGACCAGCAACATCCGTCTCAATTCAAAAGACGTACATTGTATATTCAGATTTATTTATAAGCTGTAGCACTAGATATCGTAGTCGCAGTAAGTCCAACAAAACGCGCAAGTTATCGATAAAAGCTTTGATACAGCACAAAGAAAAATTCAGTGCCTGCATACAAGTAAGAAGCTTACACTTGGGCTAGAAACTCGCTCAAAACTTGTATCGAGATGGGTGTTGCTTACATAAAAATGTACTTATATAAAGAACTGTTGCATGGAATCTTTGAGTACTTTTGTAGACTATATGTAACAAAAGAGATATACGAGCGTAACGAAAATTGTGGAATTTTATCGTTGATGTCATTTTACGGTTTTCTTTACGTATTTTTTTTTATTATGTTATACTGATCTGCCAGTATTGCAACCTTTGAAGTAGGTGATATGTGAGCTCGCGTCTCACATTTTGCAGCGTAGTCCATAGGCCTACACACTAAGTACAAATTGGAAGAATTCGTCTTCGAAAACTTTATGGAGAACTCTCCGGATTTCAGATTTCTTCACCATATTTTCCTTCACCGAAGCAAGTGGTAATTAACTTCCAATATGCACATAACTTTTAAAATTAGAAGTACATACATACTTTTCATCGACATATCACGTGAGCGGACACCAAATTTAACCTCATAAATACAAAAAAATATTCTTGTATCTTCAATCATAAAGTACTTCAATACACACCCCCATTTCATCCCCTATTTCGACGTCTACAAACCTTTATTCGCAAAGAAAAGTAGCCTATGTTTTTCCTCAAGCTCTATTCTATCTTTATACCAAGTTTCACCAAAATCGGTTCAGAAGTTAGTCGTGAAAAGGTGACAGACAGACAGAGATATTTTAACAAACGTATATACCCGTCACAACACGTGCCTGATAAATACTATCCGACAAACAAATCATTTAAGTCTATTTATAATGACTTGGCATTGATTAATCTTCTCAGTGATTAATTGCGAAAGAATTGTCCGCTTCTTATTTCCACAATTTTGATGTTAATGAACCATAACTAGAGGATATTCTGGATCAGCGAACATGAAAATAAGGCTAATGATATTCTATTATTTTCATACTATTTTATTATTAGTAGTGAGAAAAGAGATCTTGAAACCGATCATGTTTGATATGATACCGTAAGAGAGGTTAAATTATATCCGATTTATGCTAATTCCGACGCTCCCAAACAGGCTGAAAAAAGAACGATAAGGCGCAAGATAAATTAAATAAACAGCCAGTAATCCAGTTGATAGAGACCCTGCCTTCGAAGTAAGGATGCCGGTTTCTGAAACCCAGGCAGGCATAGAAGTGGCAGATAAACGTTTGTTCACGGAATGTTGACCTTCGACATAGAGTATTCCAATTAAGGGGGTTCCGTCGACATCCTTTAGGGACCTTTAAAATCTTACTAAATCTTCTTTCTACACTTTAAATACAAACTTATAGCAATCTTATGGTATTTACATAACAGCTTTACAATTTTAACAATATACTAATTTAAATATTTCAGGTCATGGTCATACAACTAAAGATCGTCGTATATAAGATCTATTGCAATCTTTCCCTTATTTCGTTCCTGAGAGTAATTTTCAGGAATATTTTACTGCGAGGGGCAAACGATCCATTTTCTCCGAAGAGTTTTGTGTTCAGACTTTATTCTAAGTTAAACAAAGACATACTATCCTGTTGTTTCCTTTCTTTTCCTTCAGCTCATTTTGTGATAAATCAGTTGGTTTATCTTTAAAAGTTAAATAAGCAGAGAAGACGCCTACTGGTCAAAGATTATCAGCTTTCATGACATCTGCAACATACGGGGTATTACTGACGCATCGCTAGACAATAAGGAACTTAGACCAGTGACGAGCAAACCGAGGCCCGCGGGCCGCATGCGACCATTTGAGGATTTTTAAATTAGATTTTTTATGCTTAGAAAGTTTTTCAAAACACAAAATAATACAACACAAAAAATCATTGTGATACAAATATTGGACAAATATATTAACGTTACATAGTAATTCTAAAACGTTAAGTAGATTTTATTAAGTATAAAAAATGCTAGTTTATGTGCGGCCCTCCAGCAAAAATCTAATTTAAAATTGGCTTTTAATTCAAAAGTTTGCTCACCCCTGATTTAGACCATTCGTTACAATATCAGGAAGGAAAGAGACGGAAAGATGATGAAGTACATATATTATTGAAGCAACCAGGAGACACTTTCAATGTAGGGAGTATTTACTATAGGCATGTAAACATTTTTGATTAAAATTAAAATCTAGAATACACTGATCCGAATCAGATTCAATAACAGCGTCAGCAAAATTTATTAAAAAAACATTTAGCTTAGATAATGCCAATAAAAAAACAGGATTGAAATATTTTTTAATATCCGATAAAATTATATAAAAACACAAAAAATCTCATTTAATTTTATTTTTACAATTCAAGAGTTGATATTATAACAGTGAAAAATCGCCAAAGTACAAAAACTTAATTATTCACGCGGTCGGCATTAATACAAACGAATGGCCGTAAAGCACTGCGGTTGAGACTCTAGTGGAAAACTTTTGCAATTATTGTTATTATTAGTCGACCGAGAAGCATCCAGTCTCGTCATATTTCCTACTTAATCGCGCTCAGTTCGCAACAATGTTATAAATACATATATTTGTGAAGTTTACCGTGAGTTATGTTACAATATTGCAGATTTGATGTCCTGTTAAATTAATGTGTACAATACTATAGTGAGGCGTAAATTGCTTCGACTTAGATCGTGAGGCATAGTGGGAACGTGCCGTCAAACATCTTTTAAGCACTTCTGTACTTCATTCTGCTTAAGATTGTGCCAATTTATGACCGTCGTTAAGTCTTGTCGAAGGCCTAAGATCTTCAGACTTGTGATCGCCACTAACTCCTCAACCAACCGTTGTACCAATGGAATCTACGACGAACAGAGGAATAGAGTGAGTCAGCTCGTTCGATAGCAGAAAGGCGAGAACGGATGGTCAAATTAATGAAGCTTTAGTAATTAAACAGTACAAACTACGGATTTACTAGCGGATAGACTCTGTGTCGACTCTAATGATGGTAATCTCACTCGAACAGCGTTCGTTTGTAAACAAGGTTACAGAGATGTTAAGAGGAAACATACTCTAACTGATTGCATCATTCATCGAAGTCATTTAACGGCGAGTCTACAATTTAAACCCGAAGCCGTTTCTCATGTTACAGAGGGGACAATTTAAAACGTCGTTTGTAATAGATAATTTACAGTTGCCCCAACTCGTGAGTCACTGCCAACCCCAAAAATGCATCTATTTTCATGATGAATCCCCAATCGATAAAGCGGAGTAGATTGCACTCTTTGTCGTTTAGCTACTCGTAGTTTATTTTCAGTATTGGAAGTTGATTCAAGTTCAGCAACTCCTGCTAGTAGGTCCCTTCTTGCTAAGTGAGATATCTCAGATTTGACCAATAGGTTAACCATCTACTACCCGACCGCGATCCCTGTCGCGCCTGATAACTTACAATTTGACCAGAATGCCTATTGAATCCAACCCCGTGCTAATAGTTCAACGATGCCGTAAGAAGCGAGAAAAGTCAACTGTCACCGAAGGACGCTATTAATAAGTAAATAATATTCCTGATATAATTTTTCCATTATGATTGTAGAATAAGTATAACGCAGGCTGTTTATATGAAGAAAAAACTGGTAAACCGGTAAGAATCCCACCGCTGCCACCGTTTAATGAAAGACTTATCGGCGTGTCTAAGGTTTTTTGTATAAATATCCTTCTAATACAACAACATACTTGTATCACAGCTAGCAATCATTTCATAAGAGTACTAACTTGTCTTGTTCCGGCTGGGAGCTTAGGAGCCAATTTTTCTAAAAATATCTTTCGTGTTTCTGATGCATCCACATGAGCTGTGAGTACTTTATAGCACTAGCGCATTATAAGTATTACTTCTATACTAAATCCGCCAAATAACTTGAAAATATAATGCGGTATGAGTGGAGGTTCTTAACTACAAAATGTGGATAATTAAGAAAGTTTTTACGAGCACCCCGCCAAGTCCTCGCTTGTCACTGCCTGACACGGCCCCCTTATGTCCGGACGCGGATTATAATTTTACCGCTCAAATAATTTACGTTCCTTTATTTTTCATCATCTTGCTTTTATTTAACAAGCTTTAAAGCCAAAATACGAGTCCATATTGGCTTAATATAATTTCCATTATGAAGATTGCAAGTCTCTTGAGATGTACTCGTGGGCAATCCGTGGTATGGTATGTTAATAAGTGATTCCAGAACTTGAAGATTTTTTAGACTTTTAATGATTTTATATTTTAAAAAGATATGCTCAATTCAAATTTCTATAAAGAGCACTAGTTCACTTGAATTTTTTAATATGCACCCGAGTATTTTTATAAATTTTCATGTAATAATATTTTATTATTTATAAATTGCCCTTTAATCAATTTACAACTGCATAAATACTTGCCACGGCTAGGAATTGAACATGGAACACCTAGCTTTGCGAGCCGAGTGAACGCTAATTTCAAGCAACAGTGATAAAACGAATAAATTGCCCACTTAATATAAATTAGTCCTAAAATAGCGTGGGTTTGTTCGTAAACAACAGAAGCATCCCACGCAGTATCGACCAGAACGGAAGCTATCGGCTAGTACCGGAACCATAACATGTTGTTCATTTTACCCTACCTAACTCTTATGTCTTAATTACCAATCATATTTTAACTAAAATATGACACGATTGTCCTGAAATCGTTCCCGCTAACTGTACTAATTGATACACTTATCAATCAGTCTGACGGTGGCCGTTGTTGAAATCAGTGGAGTTTGATGCATAAAAATGGTATCTAGTAAGCAAAATATAAAACAAAATAATAAAAATAAAGAACAATATTCTGCATGTAAATAAAATAACTAAATTTCATAAATTATTGTCAATATTAAAATATTACATAAATAAATCCAATTTAAAAATTGTAATGTCAAACGTCTTAGAGTCAGAAGTGTAAAACGAACAAGATAAGATGGCGTCTGAAAATGTATCAAAAACTGAAGCCCCAAATGTATGAAGGTAGAATATACAGTTACAAATTTCCATTAAATGAAAAACAACGATTATTATGACGTATTACTCCCACTGTCTGTTTTAAGCCATGGTTTAAAAAGCTTACCGTTTTTAAGCCAGGTAATTAAATACCATTCCGAAGTTCTCTATCGCCCAGTACTTCTTTCGCCCTGTATCTATTGAATATTCACGATTGTAAAATACCAATTGCTATTACCAATGACAAATTCGTCACACAGTACTTTTCACAATAAAAAGCATGAACATTTTTATTAACTAAAATGTACTCTATGAAACATTAAATAACTAAAGTGGTATGGCTGAAACCGATTGTCGACAGTTAGCAGGAACTCCTAATTCTAAAAGCTTGTAATTAACAGATTTAACGGAATTCGATACCCACATGGATTTTGCTAGATTTAAATTCTACTCGTAGAGAAATAAGCTTCACTTACTGTGTTTATTTTAAAAGCTTTTCTCTTTCTTTCTCGCTCACACTTAGCTCATTAATAAACGAATATAGTCATCGAATCGAATATAAATACATGATGATTTGAACCCATAACTGTTCCTCTATTGGGCTCGGGCCTCCACTCAAAATATGAGCATACAGGCCTCCACGCTGGTTAAGAGCGGATTGGTGTATTTTGAGAACTCGTGAAAAACTCCTAGGAGTGCAGATTTCCTCACGATGTTGTCACTTCAAGTATAAGTGACCATTTAAAAATTAGAAGTGCCGGTTTTGAACCCGGACCTTTCCGTTCGAACGGCTAACATCCAAACCATGTAGCTTTTATTATCGTGCTAAGCTTGTATGAAAATATTATTTAATAAATTATTTGTATAACAAAACGAAGGGTTTCTACTAAATAGTAAATGTGCATCAAAACCGTTAAAGATTGAATAAATATTTTGTTATAAGTTATTTTGAAACATAAAAATATTACAAGTCATTTAATTACATCAGTAGGCACAATTATATATAATTTACTTTTATACAATTGTGTACAACAATGCCTCTTGACCCAAGTGTTCTCAAATTGTTTGTACAAAAAATATAAGCGCCTCTTAGCAATGAATAAAGATTCAGAAGAACTGGTAAAGACATAAATTAAACTACTTAAAATTAAGAACATACCCGTGGCACTAAAATTATACTATCCTCAAGTTATTCTGAATAATATTCTCTTATTAGTTTGATTTAACTCACATTTGGTCATATCTTATCGATTCGGTACTTTTAAAAGTACGGTTAAAGCTACAAATAACATCCCCACATACATATATGTACAAACACAGACACACATAGGTAATCAAAATGGAATCATATAATTATACCAATGCACCGAGAATAAATATTCATCGACTACAATGTCCTTACAGAACTCTGGGACGTCTTACCGTGTAGCAGAATCTCTACTTAGTAGTACTTAATTAGTAGTAAGCAACATGTGACTCGCTTCGAAAAAAACATTTTCTACATGAAATCCTTATATGTACTTTTCCCTTACAACCTACGTCATTCAAATTTCATTGATCATATTAGCGCAAAAGATCGGAAAAAATTAAATACGTTGAGTTGCATTGTAATAACTATTAAAAACAATCAAATCTAATCTCACTAAAATATTATTGTAGATAAAACAACAGAAATTTTCGCAATGGACATTTAAAAAAGAGAGTATATTATTGCTTTTCTGGCAGAACCGTACTTTTGTAGCAACATTTCTTACCGCAACAATCTAAGAAAACAAAAACGTACAAAACTTTACGACGAGGAGCCCTGCGCTGGTGCACCGTAATATTAAAGAAGTAGTATTTTTAATACCGTGTTCTGTGCTGGAAATCTATAAAAAGCCACAATCGAAAAGTCTCGAAGAAGTTAGCAAGCTTGCTGCGAAAATATCAGTCTTGGCACGAAATCGCGTCAACGGCTTCCTTGCCCTAAATTAGTGTAATTACACAAGTTTTTATTACTAATTTCGCGCCAAAACGCCTTTTGCCATCGTTTTCCGACCATTCGGCGGGAGGCGCGACACCAATGCCTTTTAATGTTATGCATTTCATAAAACCAAGTGCAATATCCGGTACAAGATTTTAGCTGGATCATTAGTTTTAAGATTAAGATGGGTTCAAGGATCAAATTATTCTGAATTTGTACTGTCTTCTAGTGATCCTGTAATAGCTGAGCAGACGTGTCAATGATAGCGTCATCTAATTAGACTACAGTTTGATTTTGCTTTGTATCGCATTAAACCAATAATATCCTCTACTATCTTCTTGCTGTGACTACGACCGCGTGCTGCTCTCTCTCTCTCTCATTCCCGATTTCAATCCCATCAAGTCTTTTTTCGTGGAAAAAACTAGTCTATAATTTTTCTCTACTCTTATTCTACCTCTTCACCAAGATTCATCAAATTCGGTACGGTAGTTTAGGCGTGTAAAGGTGACAGACTGAGTTAATTTTGTTATTTTCAATATAAGTAAGGATACAGCAAGAGTTTCTCCTTATAGCAATATACTAAAAAATAATAAGTTACCCGCGTCAGTATTCCCGTTCGATTACAATGTAAATGTCTTCAAATCAAAAGTGAATATGTTATCAACTAATTTATTGATATAAAATATAATATTTGACTTATATAATTAACTTATATAATTTATTAATATAAAAAAACTATAGCCTATACCTCTCATGTTAGGAGAGGAGACCCGAGCCCAGTAGTGGGACAATTATGGGTTCTAATGATGACGTTTAGAGATTACTTCGTATCTGAACATACAGAAAATAACATTAACAATATTTAAAAGTTGCACAGATAACGTATTACTTGGTAAGTAATGCACAGAGAACGTATTACTTGGAAAGTAATGCACAGATAACGTATTACTTGGTAAATAATGCACAGAAAACGTATTACTTGGAAAGTAATGCACAGATAACGTATTACTTGGTAAGTAATGCACAGATAACGTATTACTTGGTAAGCAATGCACAGATAACATATTACTTGGTAAATAATGCACAGATAACGTATTACTTGGTAAATAATGCACAGAAAACGTATTACTTGGAAAGTAATGCACAGGTAACGTATTACTTGGTAAGTAATGCACAGATAACGTATTACTTGGAAAGTAATGCGCAGATAACGTATTACTTGGTAAATAATGCACAGAGAACGTATTACTTGGTAAGTAATGCACAGAGAACGTATTACTTGGTAAGCAATGCACAGATAACATATTACTTGGTAAGCAATGCACAGATAACATATTACTTGGTAAATAATGCACAGATAACGTATTACTTGGAAAGTAATGCGCAGATAACGTATTACTTGGTAAGTAATGCACAGATAACGTATTACTTGGAAAGTAATGCGCAGATAACGTATTACTTTGTAAGTAATGCACAGATAACGTATTACTTGGAAAGTAATGCGCAGATAACGTATTACTTGGTAAGTAATGCACAGAGAACGTATTACTTGGTAAGCAATGCACAGATAACGTATTACTTGGTAAATAATGCACAGAGAACGTATTACGTGGCGCATGAGTGACGCAGTTGAGAACAGACGGAATAAAGTTGTGAAGTTGAAAACCTCTCATTGCTTCTGGGAAATAATGAAATGAAGGTTTCGCTAATGGTATTTTATTAGACTGCGGCTGTTTAGTTATTAACGACTTTTACAAGTTCACCCTTGCTCAATGAGAAGGTCGTTCCGTTACGCTACGCGATTTGGGGATTATGTAACGGAGGGGGGTATGTAAGCGGTAACACGATGCGTTTCAGGGGGGGAAGGGGGTTCGAAGAACGTGTTACGTAACATTGTTTTTTTTATGTGTATACCAAACAAACATAATTGTAGCAGGGTAGTAACTTAATACGAGTTATGTACTAGGGACTGCTAATATAATTTTAATTAGGTATGTAAGTTATGAACTAGAACTAAACTTTTCGTAAAGAATATGATTTTGTATTGTATTTTAGTAACTTGCCAGTACTTTGGCATTATTATTGCAACTTTTAAATAAAAACGACAATTGAATGACACGTCGCCTGCCCCTGATGGTACCAACTAAAAAAATCCTTACCTAAAACAGGACAAAATCTAACACTTTTATACTAAATAAATTTAATTTATTACATCCTAAAAATTATCAGTACGTTTATAAAAGTAAAAAGACAATACCCAATACATAGAAACAGCTTTACAAACACAGGTAAGACGTTGGAAACTAAAATACCACGGACCAGAACGCAATCGAGAGATATTGCGATCGACTGAGATACCAAGTGTTTAGTTAGTAAATAAATAGTCTTGAGACTGAGTACACAGGTGTTATAGTACAGTACGTTGATTTAGTACTAGTGACTTGCTTGTTCAGATAGACTAGGTTTGAATGTTGGTTACACCTGGCTTAAACTTGGTCCTGGCTTCAAAGACTGCACGTAGCTATACTTTTCACTAGATTTGAATGTTTAGGTTTAGGCTTTGAACTCTACGTATCTTTATTCATAAAAGATATGTGCAAAATCTAATTGTTTGTTGTCCATTACAGTACAAAATATGACTGGTTTCATTGATGGCCCACTTGTCTCTTCTCAAACTGAGGAGGCCTAGAGCATACTACACCACGCTGCTCCAATGCGGACTGAGGGGTTAGTGACGAACCCAAGTTTCTGCCGCCAGTTTAGACTACATTTTTATGCCACACAAAGACTCTAAAATGACTTATCGATTGCAAACTAACAATTACAACTGAGAACGAGTTTACGTGCCCTCCAAAGCACGGAAACGCTCATGAAACTTTGCCACTAGCAGTCACCGATCCTCTTACCGACCGCCCTCGTTGTTGCAAATTTTTCTATCTATATTAAAATTTAATCAAACCGTCGTTTAAACGCTTAAAAAAACATGCAGTGTCGACAAAAGTTTAAATATATCCATTAAAGTAAAAACAAGGCAAACAAGGCATGCATGTACTTACATATGCAGTTTCATTTCCCGAAGACTGTCTTCTTTGATCTATGAGATACTAAGTTAAGTCTAAACACAAACTCTGTATTTTCTTACAGCAACTTTGGGTTAGAAATTTGCGGAATTCAAGGAATGAAGTTTTTATAACCCTGCCAGCGTTTTCACACGCTAACTCCTAAAATTACAGCTTTCGGACTCGTTTGCCGTTCTGTTTCGGATATTCTTGTCGAGTTTAACCGAGTTTTATGTGGGTTTACTAAGTAAGTTGAAATGTACACAAAATTTCGTCTTTTTCTTTCTTGCTTGTTATCATCCACCTTTATATTCTTCTTCTTTCTCTCATCTCTTCTTCTCTCTGTCATCTTTCCTAAGTATGTTGTTGGCGTGTTACTAATAGTGATAGTCTAATGGTCCTAGGTTCGAATCCTGTTGTGTAAAATAATAGTGCAATTTTTCAAATTTTTTTTATTATCACTTACTTTGATGAAGGAAAACTTCGTGAGGAAACCTGCACTCCTGAGAGTTCTCCATGAAGTTCTCAAAGGTTCTTCATTTATTGTAGTTGTACACCTGGATCTTTAGTATGTACACACTAAGTTCCTTGACTTTACTTGTCTTATTTACGAGTCTGCTGAAAGAGACTGCTATATGAAATATGTGGTCCCTAATACATAATTTACATTATATAATTATTCTTGTTGTAATTATATGAATACTAAATGAATAAAAAAAATGAACAAGATTTGTTAAAAACATCTCAAAAGCTTTACGTTATATTATAGATCAATAATACAAAGAAACACAAAATTTCGTTACTGTA
>DWJZ01008290.1:0-11470 GCA_018249125.1 Asbolis capucinus
ACCCCGAGAAGGACGAGTGCTGCAGGGCTCACGGCTACAGCGGCTGGTCCAGCTGCAGCGGCGGCAGAATGTATTGTAGATAAATAATATTATGACTTTATTGATTTTACAAGTTCAACGGATTCTAGCTGCTTTGTTTTAATATTTGTGTTTGATATTTTTTCTTTTATATATTATTTGTGTCTTCTTTTCTAAATTTTTAAATGTGATAATAAATTTATAATGCTTTTTCATATTATCTACCGATTTTTATTTTAGTTGTAAGCTTTCACCATATACAAGTATTTCGTTAAAATTCCTGAGTGTGGCATTCTAAATTCACACAAATCTTCGGCATCCTCCACAAAAACTTGTATTGCTAATATTATCAAATGACTATTTATTCTCAGTCACACAGTAAGCAGACAAAATTGTCCAACCCTTTTACCATTTATTTGAGATCGATGCAATATGTTTTTCTCTTCCATTCTGTTCTATCAACCTTTACTCATTCCCTATCCTAATTCCAACACTGATTTCTTATCACTCATCCAACACTTATTACTCTCTAACA
Organism: Asbolis capucinus; assembly: GCA_018249125.1. Classification (NCBI taxonomy): domain Eukaryota; kingdom Metazoa; phylum Arthropoda; class Insecta; order Lepidoptera; family Hesperiidae; genus Asbolis; species Asbolis capucinus. The sequence goes on from DWJZ01008290.1 coordinate 554, forward strand.
TAATCCATCCATCTTTTATTTGGCCGCCCTCATCTCCTTCTTCATTCAAATTCATATCCATAACTTCTCGTCGTGTGTGTTTCTTCACGCTTCCTTACATACTCATACTTAAACTTGGTTCCATTTCGGCTTTTCTTTTTTTTTGGTTTTTTAGTAAATATTGTTTCGTTTCTCTCTTTACCGTTCCCATCAGACTACATATCCATCTCGACATTCTCTTCTTCGCCAAATATATCGTCACCCATCCATCTTCCTGACTATAATATCTAAAAATAAAACTATTTTAAAGCGCAAAAGTAACATTACTTTGCTATTATTACCTTCGAGGTAAATGAAATGACATTAATATTTCATTGCATTAATTGCATTCATGTCGGAGAAAGATCATACAGATGTAAGATGACTCCAGATCCCGACTTGTAGTATTGATTTATTCAACAGTTAATACAAAGTACCAACTCTCAATGTAAGGTAGAAATGTCTCCAAAATTTTTAATTATTTTTACAGTTTAGAAGCTAAAATAGAATGTCATTACTGGGCCCTATTCCCACCGACCAATATGATATGACCCGTCGTTCGTTGTTTTCCTCTACAACACTTAGATTTTTTCGAACTTGAAACCACACGACAAGCACGCGTCCGAGACAATAACGCAACGTTGTCAATAAAGTCCAGACAACTCCTAACACAATATTGAATAGTGCTTACATTTGCCTCGTTGCGCGTTGCAAAATTGTTTAACATAAACATTAGGAAAAGATAATTAAATTAAAATACATTATTAAGTTCCATTACAAAATCACTATACAATAGATATATGTAGATGTTCCAGTCTATGTCTATGAAGTCAGTAATAATAATAGGTAATTTATTAATTATTATTAATAAACATTGGTGATTTATAAATCATTATTTTAATTTGTCAGTCAAATATTGAGTATTAACATTAGTGAAAATATTTTTTAGTTTTTTTGTTTTGTATCGGAATCTACCATTATTATTTCTGGCAAGTAATTAATTTACAGGTTAGAAAACACATTTTTCTAATCGTTTTTTTGTTTTACGTAATACTTATTTCTGTGTCGTAGGTTGATATCTCGTATGTCTAATTTGGAATAACCAACGATTATTTTTGTTTACCTACGCTTCGTATATGTATAGCGATGGTAAAGTATGGTTTAAAAGAAGTCGATAAAACAAAATATTAATAATATAAAGAGGAAAGATTTAATTGTTTGTTTGTTTAAATAGAATAGGCACCAAAAGTACTGTGCCTATTAAAAAAAAAACAATTATAGAAATAATCTTTACGACGACGACAATAGAAATATTTTTACAAACATTAGGGGCCCTAAAAAACTTCGATAATGCTTTTGCAAAACCTGAGCCTGGTGCGAATAAATATGTGATTTAATACTGCGGCGTGTATAAGATTTTTAGAAGTAAGGGATTCAGAATTAGGGATTAAAAAACAAAAAGAAATCGTTGCAGTCATGTTAAAGGTCGGGAAAAATCAATCAGGGAAGTAAACGGAAGGGAAAATTTATCAAGAGACGAACAAGTCTGTTAGTATAGATACAGTGAGAAGCGAACAATACCTTACAAAATACATTCGCACTTGATATACTCGTAGAATCGTCATCAGTATCAAATATACACATTTACTATGAATAGTTTTTAGTTTCGTTTAGTTTCTTTTCAGCTCTTCTGTTATTTCTATCATTGTCATTCTATCTCTATTCGTATATTTTATCTCACATCTTCTCATCCATGTCAGCATTCTCGTCTCCGCTACGTACAATCGTTTCCCATTCATCTTCGTGGTAGCTCACCATTACATCTGTTGTGATGTATCTGTGAATTTTGGCCTTTAATTTGAAGACATTCATGGATTGTATAGCGATGATACCCTAGTGGTTAAGAATTCCGCCTCCTACTGGAGGGGTCCGAGTTGAAATCCCAGGGCGCGCACTTCTGACTTTTCGGAGTCATGCCGGGGAGTATGCAAAAATTCAAAGATATGTGAAATCTGCCAATCCGTACTTGGCCAGAGGTGGACTATGGCCTTTACCTTCTCATTCAGAGAAGAGACCCGTGCTCAATAGTGGGCCGAGATGGGTTAAGATGATGGTGATGTATTGTAACTTATCCTAACAGATACACTTAGGCACTTGGGCCAAATTATTTTAATTTTAGTGTAACCATTTTCTCTCGATCATTTATTTTTTTGCTGCAGTGCAAAAATATTTTTAAGTAATAAATTTTTTGTGTATGCAATTTAATTCTGAAACAAAACAAAATTATAATGCAAGGGAAGTTATTGAAGTATACACAGCAGGTGCGTAAGGAGAATTGATGGTGACCGTAAATGGCAAATAAAATATAAGTTTGCAATCGTTAAGCCTTGCTCAAACAGGTTTAAAATTTCCGACTTTTGAGCTGGCTACTAAATCGAAGGTTACTACGGTAGAGTACACTCTCGGCGTTTTCAAATTTAGATCTTTAAGTAGTTCAATTGGATTCCTCGTCCATCTCCTGTGCTCCTGTTACATAAATATAAATTTAAGTGTTTGCTATTAGAGTTTACATGGAAAAAACGTTGCATCCTGGAAAATTACTAAACTTTAATGGCAAATTCTGAATTTCAATCCTGCTACACCGACTACACATTTTAAATACTTACAAACCTTTAAATTATCCGTCTGCTATGCATATGAATACAAATTTATAAAAAGGATGAAAAAGTTTTTGCTATATGTATTAACATATAGGTGAGTCTCAATAAAACACAATACAAAAATAAAAGAAATAGACCGATTCTTAGTGTCGTAAACGTTTTGCACTTTTTAGAGCTGTTTCTTTTAAATTTATAAATATTTTTCCTCGACGAAATAACGTATCTTTTTTATAGTACTTTATTGAGACTCACTCAGTATAGGTACATGCAAATTTCACTTTATATCTATAAGGATAATAGTAATGAGGATAATAACACGGTTTTTAATAAGAATAATAAATTTATTTTTAATGAATGCAAAGAGACACACGGGATATGCATATCGAAGGAAAAAATGTACTTCACAGAATAAAATCACGTTCCTTAAGCAGCGTTTCTCTGTTTAACTGAACTGTATCAATAAAATGGCGTTCAAAACCACCTTTGTCATCCTGTACATCACCGTGATCATCGTGATGATCGTTAACGCTGCCGTCATCACCGACTGCCCATGCTCTCATAATTATATGGAAAGAATTACGTGCTGCAAAGCTCATGGCTACACCACCTTTTACATCTGCAAGGAAGTTCACACTGTGTTCTTGACTTAAAAGCTTCGAGTTAACATGAACATCTCTTCTATTAAACCTGTACGAGAAATCTTTTTTCTTTTCTCTTATTTACCGAATTTATCATACAATATAATAGGTTATGATTTGTTATACATTTTATATATGTTGGTATACTCGACAAAAGCTAATAGCGTAAGGGTTCAAACATAGATTGCTCGAACTGGGTCTTGGATATGAATCCTGTACGAACCTCAGATTTTCAAAATTATGTGCATATTGCAAGTTAACTATCATTTACTTCGGTAAAGAGAAACTTCGTAAGGATACCTGCACTTCTGAGAGAGAAAGTGCACTTGGCCAGCGCGATCGTTTCTGACCTACACTCCTCACATTATACAGACTGGACCCCAGTAGTGGGAAAATTATGGGTAATGTAGTAATGATGATGACGATCATTCAACACAATTTGAATACATCCTTGTCAACAGGTGCGTTCCCGATACGTCACTATGTAATCACCAGGATTACATGACGCTATAATAGTCTCATCCTTTGTTATACATTTCTATAACTTCAATGTAATCAGAATTTATTTAACTATTTACTACTTACATGACACGGGTATCTTATTTTGAATTGTTACCTAGTTAACAATAACCGTAAGTAACGTCTTTCAGTGTGTTACTCACGTGAGATCGCTATGTATTCTTAACGCATTGGTTAACAATAATAATTATTATAATCGATAATAATAAGAGAAACCTGACTTTAATGAACAAAGAAAGTCGTGTACCAGGAACATATAAATATGAAAGATTAACATCACACAACCAATCCCATTCTGAAGTTCATTTAAACTGCACTCCAATTTCAAAATGGCCGCATTGAAGACCACTTTTGTACTCCTCCTTATCGCCTTCGCCATGGTAGCTGTGACTGATGCTGCCCGTGTATCACCCTGCGACCAAGTCTGCTCCCGCATCGACCCTGAAAAGAACGAGTGCTGCAGGGCTCATGGATACCGGGGCTTCAGAAGTTGTTGGGGAGGCAGAATGGTCTGTTACTAATGATGTCAAACTTACACGAAAAATATCCGGATATTATTCACAAAATTTTATTTTTGTACATTAATGTACCTTATCATAAATAAATAAATGCATTGAATCATTTAAAAATCATTTTATTGTTCACCTATAGTGCTAATTATTTTTATACCAGCACTACATAATAATTCATATTTTGTGACTCTGTAATTCTGCTTCTACAATCCACATTTTCTATGAAATCAGTTCGTCTTTTTGTTGTGATTCCTATATCTACTCGTACCTATTGCATATTTCACACCTAACGTTTCAGCTATAAAACATGAAACTTGTTAGCTAATAGTTAGCAATTATTTTTAAAACTGACTTCTAAGGAGGTTTTCAATTGTAATTAAAGTTTATGAATTTATATTTTTGCATTCAATATGCAATTTTATATATCTCAAGATGTTTTAATCATAATTAGGTCTGATTTTACCTGTCACAAATTGCTCGACTCGTTAAAAAATCGATTACTGTTTCCTTTATACGTAACAACAATGTAAGGGGGCCCGATAAGTCAATACTGGATGCACATCGTACAAGGAACGCAACTTGCTGTTGCAAGTCACTCCTGGCCTCTTGGTCTAGTGCTTCCTAAACCTGACCACTAAGCCAGTGGTCGTGGGTTTGATCCCCATCCAGAACAAACTTTTCTTTGATGAGCAGGAATGTTTGTTCTGTGTCTGGGTGTAATAAAACTATCTATTTAAGTATGTATTTTAAAAATATATGTACGTTTATCAGTTTACTGATCACCATAGTACAAGCTAATGCTTAGTTTGGGATCAGATGGCCGTGTGTGAGTTGTCCTAAAATATTTATTTACTCCCATATTGTACTTGAGGACACTCAGCTTATTTTATTCCGCAATAGCAACTAACTAACGTGTCACGCCAGTAAAGAAAACGTCTATCAACAATAGTTAACTACAAATAGACTACAATAGCAAGAGCTATAAATGGCAGTAAATATGGCGTAGTTCACATAACCAATTCAGAACTCATGTAAATTGCCGGGCATGTAGTATCATGTTCGCTCTGAAGACTACTTTTGTGCTCCTCATGGTTGCTTATGTCATGATGGAGACTGACTGTGTAGTCCGTTTCCCCGACTGCGACCGGGCGTATTCCCGCGGCGCCCTCCGAAGTAGACACTGCTGTATGGTTCATGGTTTCCGCGGAATTAGAAGCTGTCTAGGAGGAAGAATAGTGTGTTATTGAAGACATACGAATATACATATGTATATGTCTATTTGAAATATGAAAACCATTTTGAATATATCTTATTCGAGGTTTTTTCCCTTTTTTTCCTTCGTTGTGCTTTCATGTTTTGTTTGTATAATGTGAATTAAATTAATAAATAAATTGTGATTTGCGTAGTGTTCTGTTATCCTGTGAAGACTTTGGTCCATTGTAATATTTTTTTTATTATTTTGGCCTTACCGTGTTTAGATGACGTAATTTTATATTCTTAATGTGTAGGAGGTTAATAAAAGCTTATGTTGAAGTTTGTGGAATCACTAACCTTGTTCCCCCGACCGCTATTTTGGAAAAAGATTTTCATGCTGCATCTAAATGCTGCAATGTAAATGAAATATGGTGTATAAAAAGCCTACAACATATCCTAAAATCTACTAAACTCAAAAAATATCTTAAAAATCGGTCATGTCGTTTCGAACATACACTGTAACATATAAGCTTTTTAATTTACAAAACATTTTAAAATTTAAACTAGGCCATCGCTTCAAAAAATTCCTACGGTGAGTGGTCTTTACAGAAGAAACGGCCTATATGTACATATGTATATGGAAAGATCATTCCATGACAGATAAATTCAACTTAAACCTATTTCAAACTACGTAAAGTAATTTGCAGCATAGTTGTAATCCAGACAGACGTCCTTTGTCATAACATAAGGTCTTTACTGTTAGCCCACTTAATTTTCAATTACATAATACGTACATAAATACATCTATGTACATATATATCTATACTAATAATAAAACTATAACGGGGTCAATTCTGTACATTAAGTATTTTTTGACATTTTGTTGTAGGGAGGCTTTGTTATCGATATAGAGTTTTGGATTTATTGTCTGTCTGTGTTTCTGTCTGTCTGTCTGTTCGAGCTTCACGCAAAAACCACTGCACTAATTCAGAAACTTGGCATAGTCGTAGTTGAAAATGACAGAATGGTTATAGAATATGTTTTATCCTAGGAAATGGCTTAATTCCTACAGGATTACGAGTTAAAATTAGTATGGAAACTCCGAAACCAATGGTCCAATTTAGATGAAATTTAGCATGTTTGTGACCTATGCTAGTACAATGTGTATAAGATACTTTTTATGCCAGAATATGCCTTTATTTCCGTAGGATAATAGGTTAAAATTAATATGGTAACTTCGAAACCATTTTTTCCGAAGCGGAACGAGTGCAATTTCGAGTTACATAAACTCAATATTTTTACCCCCTCTTTTGTAAAGGTTTTGTATGTAGATTCTGTACGAAGGAGAGATTTATAGCTTCTTCGTCAGCCCTTCAGAATTAAATAATAATATTATATGTACAGCCTCATAGTAGCTATACCTCAGCCTCATACAAACTGAAGAATAAATTTGTGACTCTATCGCATCTCCATTCCGAAATTTGCTTTAACCACTCTGAGTACAGCAATACGATACATTTTCATCCCACGGTACAAATTGTGTTTCATAACAGTAAGGTAACTTTACTTAACCCAGTGATTTCCCAGTGAGATTAACAAAAAATATCTAATTTTTCTTGCTTGTTACTCGCAAACATCATTTTCAATAGATGAATATTCAAATACAAGGTAAACAAACAATATGAAATGGAAATATCAGAAACAATATGACATAAATACTAAGAAGTCGTGCACGCATAACATATAAATATGGAAGAAGGGATTGAATACTTCATATAACAAATTCCATGAGAATCCATCATCAACTCATTGGCCCACTTCTCACCTCGAGTCTTAAGAGCCAAGAGCACCACGCTGCCCCAGTGCGGTTGGTAGAACTATCTACAACCCAGAATTCAACAAGTCGCTACTGGACAGACGTGGCGGTCATGAAGATCATCTATATACTGATGCTAAGTGTCTTCGTGATGATGGCGGTTGACGCCGTCCGAGTGGGTTCCTGTGACCAGGTCTGCTCTCAAACGGACTCTGAGAAGGACAGATGCTGCTGGTCTCACGGGTTTCGAGGCTGGAGAAACTGTATCAGCGGGAAGATGATTTGCTTCCGATAATGTTCAAACAATAACAAATAAGCTTTATGATATACGGACTAGCTGACACGGCAAACGTCACAATTCGGGATAGGAGCACCCTATTTAAGGGTATAATAAATTATCACCACCTAAAAACATTTTTTATAATTTACATTAAATCTTCTATCTATATATACATATAAAATATATCTATATATCTATATATATACATATGTTTTCTTGTTAGTATGTTTGTTTGTTCTTTATAGACTCTGAAATGGTAGAAATTAGAGCACTAATGTATTTGGCAACTTTGTTCAGAATTCTCTGCAAAAGGTTTTGGTACGAAAATTGTATCAATCGGACACATGGTTGATGAATTCGCACGCATGAAGGAAACGCATGCTGGTTACATATCATAATAAAAAAATTCCATCCTAATAAAACATTCAGTAAGAACATTAAAACGAATGGTCTTTTATTTACTAAATTATGCTAATTTTTAAACAACAACCTTATATTTCGTCAGCACGCAACAAACTCCTAATAGTATAACATGAGACAAACGTTATTTATTATTTAACAACAAAATTGCCGTATTTTTAGCCATATTGGACTTAGAATACAAACCCGATACTAAATAATTAAAATTATAATACAAATAGCAAGATAATTAACAAAGAAACTCGTGATGTCTTACCGTATATTTATGGAAGAAAATGTAGAATATTCCGCAGATCTGAATTTCGTCCACAGAGAAACTCTACGCTATAATCAGCTTATAAAGTTATGGAGGTTTTGGAAACCACTCTCTTGATTGGTTTCACTACAATGATATTGAGTGACGTCATCCGTGTAGGTCTGCAGAGCTCACAGGTACTAGGGCTGGAGAAGATGTAAGGTATTACTATTAGGCAGCAATACCCGTTTTGCTAGCATGTTTGCCTGGCCCATCTACGAGTGTATAATCTTGCTATTTATGTGGATTTTATAATTAATTTTAATATGAATCAATTCTGTGTTACAAAATAAAATATTGGATAAGTTAAATATTTTTTGTGGAGAGTTTATGGAAAGTAAAATTACGTTTGAGCGGACACGGATTTTTTTTTTACCGTGATAAATTAGTGTATACTTATATTAATACGAACTGTAATTTAATGACTCGTATGCTTACACATTAACCTCTTTACAGAAACGATATTAACTATTACCAAAATACATTAAGTCATATGGTTTTATATTTCCTAGAAAAGGTCCATTAACCATGTCATTAACTATTTGAGATTACAGTTACATACGTAACTTGAGTGATTAGTAAGAGAAGTTAATAGTTTGAACGTCGATGGAACGGGACCCTGGGTTCGAATCCCACGTGCACCACTAATTTTCAAATTATATAATAATTAATTATCACTTCGTACATAAAAAATATGGAAAATAATAAAAAAATATCCAGAGTGAAAACAGAATTGTTATCAGTAAGGGAAAAACACATTGTATTGTGCCATAAGTGGCATTCGTGCCATTCCTATCATTCCTGCCATAGGATGAAAAGTATATAGTATAGGATAAAAGTTCTCATTTACCTTGCAAATTTTAATCTGTTAAAGCACGGGCCGGTAATTATTTCTTATGTGAGTGCCACAGATGTTATAAGAAAATTGCTGCGGGCCACATTTCATGTGTCGTCGTTCGGAGAATCAGAAGTAGTGCCTAGTTACGTCGAGTAAATAGGTTTGTGTGGCAACGCAGTGTACAGCAGCATATGACCCGCAGGCTGTATTTTGCTGACCTCTGTGTTAAACTAAAAAAAAATGCAAGCTAAATCTACATCGTGCCCTCTTCGACCTATGTTTACCTAGTACTGAGCAGGGGTCACACGACCAAGGCTCCTTCACGAAGAGATTCCTCGAGGAAAGACGTTTTAGCCATTCCAGTTTGTTTTTATTCCACACAACACGCACAGTAATGAAAAATCAACCTACTCAAATACAACCTTCTTATGCCATTAAAAACTCTTATTCACCATAAAAAAAAATGCCTACTCATTAAAAACGTATCTACTAATTAAAAATGTACCAACACGTATACCAAATCCAACCGTTGTTCTCATATGCCAATTACATGATAACAGGAAAATTAATATTATTAAAATATGGCCAGTAAAAGTGTCGCAAGTGAAGACTTTCCACAATATGGGAATCCAAATAAAGCAATAACCTAGGCCAGGCATTGCAGTTAGATATTATGTATACAAAAGTGTGTTTAATTTCATCAAATTTCTTACCATCGTAAAGGTCCTCAATGCCTTCAAGGAGTAGAATATTTAATGATCACAGTGTACTTCAGGAATACCTTCAATCAAATAAATATGTGACAAAACTGAATGGTATGTTCCAAGATAAGAATTATTTTAGTTCACTACTAAACGTCATTTAGGTTATATATTAAGGTACTTGTTTCTGCGTCATGCGTTAACAAGTAGCCTATGTGATATTCCAGATTATAATCTATCTCTGTGGCAAGTTTAATTTTAGCAGTTTTATAAATAAACGTGCACATCATCCCAAGGGAGCCTACAGTAGGGATAAAATGTATCCTATGTTCATATCCTGGATGTAGGCTGTGTGCCAAGTTTTATCTTAATCCGGTAAACGGTTGGCGCGTGAGGGAAGGCAAACAGTTTCACAAACTTTCACTTATGTTATTAGGTAGGATTAGATGACATACCTCACTTCAACCAATATTCATCAATTATCGAGTTGCTATAAGACATCTCATTCAACGGACATTAAAGCACCATTGTTCTTCATAGTTAAAGGAAAGGATAACGTTATTATTGTTTAATTTACATATTTTCAAAACACTGACAGACAAAGTCTCTATCTGCTAAACATAATAAAGATTAGAAGTTCGTTATCATGGAAAAAAGGAAAATAAACAGGAAAATTGATGAACAAAACATGCGTCATCTAGGGTCAATGAATAGTAATAAACTAATAACTCGTAATAAAATTGTTAATGGAGCAAGTTAACAAAGACGTTTTGGTATAAATAGAGGCAGTAGGTCCAAACTCTTCACAACTACTCCTCGTCTCTTGAGAACCGTTCGTCGATACCAAGTAGACATTTACAATGGCCGCTATCAAAACCACCTTCGTGCTCTTCCTCATCGCCTTCGCCATGATGATCGTGACGGAGGCAGTCCGCGTGGGCCCCTGCGACCAGGTCTGCTCCCGCATCGACCCCGAGAAGGACGAGTGCTGCAGGGCTCACGGCTACAGCGGCTGGTCCAGCTGCA
>DWJZ01008291.1:0-11468 GCA_018249125.1 Asbolis capucinus
ATAGTCTGAAAAGTCGGGCTAGACAATATGAACAGGAGTCTCAACAACCACAGTATTATTCTCATGGGGATTATGGATGGAAGCTTTCCGGTAAAAAGTCTTTTGTACCACAAGACGGACCGACACAATCAAATTATCCTAGGTACCAAGTGCAAGAAACTGATAACAGTGCTCTAAGCCACATGGACTTTCATGTGGATACCTCTAAAACGTATAATTATGACCAAACATCTAAGTCAAGCGCAGAAAAACTAGACGCTGAAGAATTTGCTAAGGCAGCTGCCAGAGCGCATGAGTACTACAAGCAGCAACAAGTGGAAAACAATAACTATCCTACAAGTACGCAATATAGCCACAACATTAATTTAGGATCAAGTAATAATCAATATAGCAATAACAATGATAAGGTAAAAAATAAGTTATATAGCGAAGCATTCGGTCAAAATCCATATTCTCAAAACAATCAGCAAAATGAATTAATTACATTATCACCGTATTTCTACAGCAACATTAGGGAAAGTTCATCGGACACTAAAACAAAATATCCATTTGATCATGATAAAGCATTAAAAAATATTGTTCCAATCGATGTATCAAATGTAGTACCAAATTCAGATAATCAAGTAAGACAATCTTCATCTTCAGATTCAAATAATAGATATAGCCTTTCAAATTTTCCTAAAGAACAATCTGATCAAAGTATTAAACAATATTATAAGCCGTTAACTGATTCATATTACAAAGATAAAAATGCAATTTATGGATTTAATATAAAAACAAAGACTGAGGAGACAGCAATACCCGACAGACTGAAGCAAACTGAAATTAACCCACAGATGCAAGGAAAACCACAATCATCCGATTCTTATTATACTCAGGGAATTTTCAATGACAATAAACGCTTTACTGACGATGCATCACAGTCGCATTATTTAAGTCAGCTAAATAATTATCAGGACAGTCTTCAATCATCTGCCAATGTACAGCATCAAGGCGTAACACGACCTTTAAATCAAATAACTTCCGATTTGCCTAATATTTTGAAGCTTAACGACATTCCCTTTCGATTAACACAAGGTTTAAGTGCTGATTCTTTACGATTGCATAACAGCAATTTTGATCAAAATGGTATACCTACACCTCTACCAGTTAGACTTAACCAAAATGTAGACAATCATCAAATAGATGTTGCAACAAGTATTCTTAATAAATTAATGTCAAATAAACCCAACCCACTTATTGCTAACAGACCGGAACTAGAGACTCAAAATACAAATTATTTATCCACTATAAATGGATTTAAAGTGGCTAATCCTTACAATATGGATTTAAAATTAGTAGCAGATATGCTCAAAGGAAAACCTACAGTTGAGGAAACTAATTTGTCACCTCTTCGTGATCAATTTAATAAACCAGTGCCACTTAAACTTGACATATCACAGCTACAGCAACTATTATTGAAAAACGAGAATACTAACTTAGGTCTAATAAACACTGGTCTAAGTGGCCTTTCTAATCCATATTTTGAAATTTACAACCCAGGTGGTTACTACCAAGGAGTTAAATATTCGCGCAGTCAAGAAGAAGAAGAAAATATACCTATAGCCGATGGAACTAGCACCCATCCTATAGGTGCAGTTATGGAAGAAGCCGATCCAATAAATGAACAAGAAGTAAGTACTGATTCAGATATAACTGCAGATGGAGAAGATGATGTTGCAGTTAGTCTTACTGAAGAACGGCCTAAAAATTCATACAGCTCACTAAGGGCTTTTGTTGAGAGGCACAGACATCCCAATTCATTACTGTCCGGTCGGCATTCCATGCAAAGGAAATTTCCAAAGTCAGATATGGGTGAGCCTTATCCTTTATTGAAACCACCTCCACGTACATCTCGTAACAAAGCATTCCATAATTCTGATAAACACAACAGACGGCGACGTCTGAACAAACCAAAAATCTTACGCATTTTTAAAACTGAACCATTGTTTGAAGCTGATGCTACTATGGAAGAAGAAGAAAAACCAACAGTAACAACTTTATTAAAACCTCCTCCAGTAGGTCAAGACAAATCAGACACAGCTGATGCTGTAGAAGGAGCGTAATCACAAATAGTTCTTACAACTAATAGTTCATTGTTAAGTTTGATTCTGTAAGAAGTTTATTCAATAATTTTAAGCCTTGAATTACTTTTGTTAGTTCCGTCTATGTCCTTAGGTAAGTGTTAAAAATGTTTACATATTTATTCTTAAGGGATTTTTGTTTATATATTTATGATTTTAAATTATTTTTTTGTCGTTAAGGTTTTGTTTCATTTTACGCGTATATAAAGATTTATTAACGTTTTGACAGTTAGTTGTTTATGAATAACGTCTGTAAATTGTCTGTTTATTAAATCATTTTTAATAATTATAAATCATTTTCAACATCGAGGCTATGTATTGGTGCTACACAGAAATATGGCATTTATTGATAAATTAGGTGTTGTTGTTAAATTATTAAGAATCCATTGTAAATAATTTAGTTTGTTTTAGTATTAATATACATACATTGTTAATTTCAACAAAATACATCATAATGACGTACTCATAGATAAGTTGTAAATAAATTATTAATATTTTTAATAGTCATTTTATTCTAAAGTAATGAAAATTTGTTGCTCAAGTTAGAAAAAATAGGTACCTATAATAAAAATTTTAACAGTTCATTTTTGGAATCGATAAGAATGTTCGTTGTTTATTGTTTGCTAGACTTACAAGAGTAGTTTGCAAAAACTAAGAAACGGGCATAAATATATGTATATATATATATATGTATGTATATATATATATGTATGTATATATATATATGTATGTATATATATATATATATGTATATATATGTATGCTAATTCTTCCCCCGGCTTTTATGCATGCATATCATCCCAGGGGGACGTACAATAGGAAAAAATCTTCATTTTCGGGATGTGGTGTATCTGTTTGCCAAGTTTCATTTTAATCCGTTCAGCGGTTAGCTCGTAAAGGAAATACGAACAAATAAACTTTCACAATTATAATATTAGTAGGATTAGTTGATAGAGACTATAGTAACGGTCCCATTTGATTCTCGACTGGAATAGACATTGGTGTGACAAATGTATGTTATAGTGGTATAGATGTTGTTTGTGATGCTCGATCCTAAGAGCCCCAGTAACAGTTTTACTCAAATACTGGTATCTTCCATGTACAGGCAGCGATCAGTTACAGATTTATTTGAAGCATGACGATTACTAAACTTAAATCTATAATTAAATTAAAACTAATTAACTACTATAATAATACGAGAATATTAACATATATAATTAGAAGTTAGAACGAACTCACCTGTGTGTTAAGTTTTGCAATTATATGAGCTGCATAGTTTGGTAATTCAACAATTTGACAATTATTCATTTAATTGTGGACATTCATGAGCCGTTTCTCTCAAACGATGTTAATGATGATGTAGAACGTACTCAGTTCATGCCGCAATTATGTTGTGTGATATTGCTCCGTGTATTTTCGTTTGTTTTCATTTCTATTTACAGAAGTTTTTATATGCATTTCGTTTTTTACTGCGTTCGTCTGCGTAGTAGTTTTCATCTTTTTTTTATTTCGTTTTTAAATACATATAATAGGAATAAAACAAAAATAGATTTTTATACCATATAGATTAAACTAATGAATTTATTTTCTATAAATAATTTTGTTCTCCTATTTCATCCCACTCACAAGTTGATTTTTTAAAAACAATGCGACAAACTTTTATATATTTTTTATCAAGAACAAAGTTTTTTAAAAACAATGTGACAAATATTAATTTTTTTTTATCAAGTACCATGTTTTTTAAAAACAATCCGACAAATTTTTTTTTTATCAAAGTTTTGTTTTTTTAATCCCTGATGATGAACTTTCATATCATAAATCGTCCTGATTTTTCAACTTTTTTGAAGCGTTTTTTCGCGATAAAAAGTATTTTATTACAGTTTTGAAGTTCTAGTCTCAGTCTCTGTTTTCATCAAAATCGACATATATTTTACTGTCTCCTCTATCACACATATTTAAGTTTTCTGCCTCATTTTCTAAACTATTTTTTTTATTTTAAACTACAAGCAGGTTGTTGGTAGTGATTAAAAAGCATGATGTAATATGTATGTATAATAAGTATCACGATAAGTCTCATGAAGTTTTTATGCTACCAATAAAAAATGCCAGTCTGTTTATACATCTCACTTTACCTATCTTTCACTATCACAAATTCTTAAGATTATCAAATTAAGAATTAATTTTTCAATTATAGTGATGCATCATGATTACTTCAGTTACATGTTCGTTGCCATCAGCTATCGTTGGATATCGTTGCGTGTGTTGCGCTTTCTGATCCGCCGCGGCCACTACACTTAAAATATTTATGATCGAATTATGAAACGCATAGTTTTTTGCACATCTGTAACATCTGTCGCTTCATTTATTGCGTGCGGTGTGAATGATCGATGAGTAGTTTATCTCGTGCGTTTTGTTCCAATTAGGTATACGAACTATATCTTTGCATGTCCAATTGTGCATGTTTGACATCTTTGCATGTGCACGTGACTACAACGTTTAAACATTATGTATAATTATGTATCTTGTAAAAGTGTTTTTGTGTCATATTGTCAATGAAAATGTTGAGATTTGGAAAGTTTTTGTTATAATGTAGACCAAACAGGCTGGTTGGTCTAGTGGTTAGTGAACCTGATTGCTACACCGAAGGTCATGGATTCGATTCCCACCCAGGTCATACTTTTCTGCGATGAGCAGGAATGTTTGTTCTGTATCTGGTAGTAATATAATATTTATGTAGTATGTATGTTTATCAGTTGTCTAATCAGCATAGTACAAGCTAACGGTTAGTTTGGGATCAGATGGCCGTGTGTTGTCCAAAATTATAAAAAAAAATTAAGAAAGTTGTTCACTTTAACTATAAAAGAGTATTTAGGATTACAAAGGCGCGTGGAGAAAGTGTTTTCAAAGATAATGTAGTGGTATAAGTATCTTATATGTGCTATATTTACTTAAATTTACTACTTTAGTATATTTTAATTACAAATCAGTTTTCGAAGATGTTTCATGAAGTTAAAATTATTGTTTACAGGTTTTTTTGTGTGATAAGCAGGCAAACGAGCTGACGGGTCACATGATGGTAAGTGATCACGAAGGACGGAGAGAAAATGAGAACTGGCTCTCGAGCCCTCAGCCGGAACACCAAGAACCGTTTGGTGGCTGACTCAAGCAAGAGAGTAGCAGCCCGCCAGATGGGTTTCACAAAAAGCCCTACCATCGAGCATTTGACTCTTGTGCGCCTTTTACGACACTGGTGGGTCAGCATGGGATTGAAGTATGTATTCTAAGCCACCCAAATACAGTGTTGCTTATAACTTTATTATTTAATATTTATGCCATAAATAATTTTAGCGCTCTATTGCGGTTATTGATATCTGTTAGGCATATGTCTTATAACTTACTTGTAAGTAAAAGGTTTTTCGAGAATCTGTTCCATATCTTTAGGAATATTATAAAGATTTGAGTTTTTGTTTCATTAAGGCGAATAAGGTCCGAAACTACTGGACCGATTGAAACAATTTTTTTAGAATTACATTATCTCTGATGAACATTGCTATAAAATATATTAAAAAATGCTATAGTTACAGAATATTTTAAAAAACGTTAGGAGTTCGCATGAAAACTTCGATAATATAACTCAACGTGTGAAAATACTACCAAAAATATCCTTACATCGCATACGCTGCGGAAATTATTGACAATCTGTTATACCATATGTCGAACTATTACAGTTATGTCACAGTAACTACTTTTTTCTGGTAACTTAGGCGAAGCCTCGCTTCACTTTGGAAGAAGAGTTTCTAATTGGTAAATGACCGTTAAAAATCCAGAAAATTAATTAGAACAATTAAAATCCTCTAACAGGAATACTAGTCGTTCTGCACCATACAGCTAAGGCTTAGGAAAGGAATAACCTGTCTGCGTCAGTGTTCCCGCCCACGTATGAAGTCTCCTATAAGAGAAGAGTGAATAGGCATTTACTAAGTTAGTGCGTCCAACATCTTAGACATCATCACCACTTACCAGCAGGTGGGATCGATGTCAAACATTAACTTATTCTAGAAAAAAACCTGGAATATTATGAATAGTACTTCCATTATAGGATGAGCCACATACGGCGGTCCCTACCTACCTAATGGAACGTCAATTCAAATTCAAAATTCGTTTATTAACTTAGGTATTATTAATACACTTGTGAACAAATGTTTACAAGCTTTTATTTAACTTGCAGTGTATGTTTGTATATTAGTATATTTGTTTGTTACGGGTCTAATCTTGCAAGCTTAATTAGACCCACTTCCTCTTACACTACGGAACTGAAATTTTGCTTGAGCCTTCCATCCTGATAATGTATTTTTATGATAAGCATGACTTGATACTACGTTCAGAATTGGCTCCAGACAAGGGAACTCCTCAACGGTTAACAATACAGATATGAATTTTCGTGTATTTCTTTGTATTAAGCTGCTACTTGAGTCTACGGCGTGCTTCCGCTGCTTGCGGTTGCGACTTGCGGCTACGGCGTGCGGCCCTGGCTTGCGGCTGCGACTTGTGGCAGTCTTCCAGATATATTATATACAATCTTAAAGCTTGTCATTTACTCTTTAGGTGTAATTATATCCAATTGAGACAAAAATGATTTATCCTTATTAATCGTTCTTTGTTATATTTAAACAAAGATGAATGCAAGAGTAAGACTGACGCATTATTTTCAAATTTAGTCCCACCAGCCTCAGGTGGTGTTTAGTGGGTAGGCACCTAGGTCTATCGTGAGTCCCACATAACCAGTACAGCCGGCTGTGCTGGTATGCATGAGCATTCACCACCTACCCCCGCGCATCACCGGAGGGTAGTACTTTCTCTTTGTCTGATCGCAAAAAAGCACTCAACTGCACACATAAAGAGCCTTAAACACTACGCTGTAAGGTTTATTTTCCCAGGCCATGATAAGTGTGTGAGATCTACGTTAACGACGCGTTCATTTATAAGGGGTTTACGCACTCGCGCGTTTGAGTTCCAGTTGAGTACTTTTTTAGACTCCATACTTATTGGAGATTTCATACTTTTAGAGACTCCTTACTTATAAAGACTCCATACTCCTAAATACTCGACACGATGACGGACTTGCGCGTTTGCTCCGTTCGTACTTCTTTATACTCCATACTAATAATAAAGAGGAAAGATTTGTATTTTTGTATGTTTGTAATGAATAAACTCAAAAAGTACTGATCCGATTTTAAAAATTCTTTCATCATTAGAGTGCTACATTATTACTGAGTGACATAGGCTATATAAATATCTAGAAAAAAAATGTATAATATAAAAACATAATAAAATGATGAACCGGCGGGCGCACGGGCGCTCGGGCGGCGGGGCGCGTGGTAAGCGGAGTGCGGGGCATATGAAAATGTATTAAATTAACCGTATCATATACTCGCAAGTAATTCACATATGGCGTAGGGCAGCATTTTGACCACCACCCACCACCACGACCTCGCGGACGAAGTCACGAGCAAAGACTATTTATTCTATATTTGTAAATACTTCATACTTATAGAGACTCAATACTTCTAAATACTCAATACGCGTTCTTTGACTTACTATAAACTAGGCGCTAATACGTTCTGGCAACAGTTCTAAAACCTGTTGGCGTAAATAAGTTTCACTTCTAGTTATAAAATACAGTTGTATTTTTAGTTCTGTTACTTAAAAGTTAAAAATAGAATAACGAAGCTATACTTCCATCCGTTTGTTATAATATCTTTCTTGATCTCGTGCTGTAAAATGTATTGGGTATACACTGAATTTCTGGGTACCAATCTTTTAGAGGAGATGGCGGTAACCCGCAACGCGCGGGCTGCATTCGGATCCAATTCCAGTCCGGCCGATACAGTAACTACTTAAAGACGCAAGTTACAACTTATTATTTGTTGTGATCCTCACGACGATATCACGTGAAATGTGGCCCGTACCAATATTTGTATAACGTTATGGCCCTCATATATGAAAAGGTTGCCGACCCGTGCTATAGAGGTAAGATAGTAATACATAAGACATCACATCGGTAAACCCTGGAAATATAAATTGCCTTTTGACTAAGTATAGTTTTAACGCCATCTGTCGTGCGCCATCTAAACAAATATGCACCTATTGCTATCTACAAGCTTTGACAGAAAATTTGTACTACTAACGCCATCTATTAATATATTTAAAAATCACACATAATTGAGGCGTTTCACAATAGTGTAAAGTGAATCCTGGTGAAGCGATTAGTAGGTTTAATTTAACATATTAGAACCAGCCGTGAATGAAAGTTAGTGCATTATACATTTTTAGAAGAAAGAAAATTATATTATCTTTTCAGAGAATCAAAAAACCCTAAGTACCATAAATTATTCTTAGTTGATTGAATTGCCGCTAGATGGCGGTGTTACTATACACCAGACTAATAATACACTTAAACTCTCTTACTTGGTCTAACAGATTCCTTTGATAATACATAAGTACTTACTCATAGCGGGTTCTTTTTTCTTCCTAAAGTACTGCATCATCATATCCCGAAGAGTTTTCTTTTTTTCTTTTCGTTCTGTCTTTTTTTCATTCTGAAACAATGCAATATTAACAGAGTTTTTAAAGAATTAGGATCTACCCTCGGCTTTGTGCGCACGGTAGTGTAAAAAGCATATGTTAGTCCAGACCCTAATCTATACCTGTGTGAAATTTCAATCAGATCCGTTCAGTAGTTTTTGCGTGAAGGAGTAACTAACATCCATCCACACAAACTCGAATTTATAATATTAATAAGATAACATGGAACTATAACCGAATTCGTTTTTAAGGAATTGAACCCAAAAGCGACCTAGACTTCTTGGTTTGTCTGTATGTCACAGACGACAACAATATCATACTGGAATTTATCTTGTAATATATACAACCTATGACCGTCCCACTACTGGTTCTCCGCTCACAATTTGAAGGAAACAGGCCAGAGTCCACCACGCTGGTCAAATGGATAGGAGACTTCACACACCTTTACAGAACAGATAGAGACAAAAAATCTAAAAATCATTGTTTTGGGTTATATCCTCCCTATTCAAACACAACCCCCAGCCCCCCGAAACAATCTACACCATACATCATACGAATACAAAGTGTGATTGTATTTTCATGAATACGTAGGTACTTTCATCCCCTATTTCAACACTAGAAGGAGTCTGTTTTTCCAGTTACCGTCTACCTTTATACCAAGTGTCATCAAAATCAGTTCAGTAGTTTAAGCGTGAAATAGTAAACGGGTAATGGTATGGAATTCCTTTCGAAATCGTAACAAACAGAATTACTTTATATAATATTAGTATTTTGCAGTTATATTTTAGGTAGCTTAATCCTTATCTCAGTGTTTATTCAAATCAGTAACAAGTAAAATTTAAAATCTGCATACAGCCCACATCGGGCACAATTCCAAGCTAAACAAATTATTACCTAAAATAAAGCAAGCAGGCTTACAAAATAAAATGCCGCCAAAAACGTTTCATGCAAATTTTATTACACCGGTTTCCGCGAGGCTTTGCTCGCGTGGAACGTTACTCGGGTCGGATACTCGGTGATAGACCAGAGACCTCCAGAACAACCCGAGGACTGGGTCTGTTGTTCAGCAAGGTGTACCAGCAGTGAGATTGACCTCAGATATTAAATGATTTTAAGTAGGTTGAAAACCATAAGAAGGTTTGTCTGAAAATCTTAGCAATATAAAGGTATTATCAGATTCTGGAGCAGAACCATCCGGTTCTGTCTTCTGTTCTTCGATTGAAAAGTATCTACATCATACTCATATACAGGAGCCTTCGGTTTTTCTCACCAAGGTTTAATGTCACGTACACCTTTTCTGATCGCAATAGGTCAAATATGGTCGCAGTGGTCTTTGGGTGTATGTCCCTTTTCCATCTACACATTTTCTTTGGTCAAGGGCATATGGAAATTTATATTCGATCCATGGTGCAGGTGTGGTAATTAAGATTCAAAACGAAAATGTTACAGTTGTAGCTTCTGAATTTCATCACGGCTTTCATTCTTCCAACTGCTATAACCACAGCTTACAGAATGTTCTCAATCAAACAAGTAACCTTATTTAATAACGTGCTAAGACTTCTTAGAATATTTAGACCTATGTAACCGGCATACTCCCACGAGGATCGAAGTAATTTATGAATATGGGTATAGGTAATTCATCAACAGAGACAAGACTCCCAAATGGTCCTTAAAAACTGACTAAGCGAGTCTGTGTTTAGGATTCTATACAATCAGTGTTAACTGGGAGCAACTACCTGTCAGGTTAGGTTAGGCAATAAGAGACGTGGAGCCTGAGGCGTGGAACGTGGAGTAATTAAAAGACGTGGAGCGTAAGGCATCGAACGTGAGACGCAAAGGACGTGGAGCATAAGGCGTGAAACGTGGAGCAATTAAGAGACATGGAGAATGAGGCGTCCAACGAGAGACGCAAGAGACGTTAGGCGTAGAACGTGAAGAGTGGAACTTGAGACCTAGAGCAAAAGACGTAGACGTGAGGTGTGGACAAACGGCCGTGGGGCATGCGACGTGGAGACCAGATACTGAGCGTAAGGTGCAGTGTAAGACACGTTCGGCGTAAAAGGTGAGCCTTAAGGTGATGCGTAAAGCGCGAGATATGAGGCGTGGAGTGTAATGCGTGGAATATCGCGCGGAGCGTGGGAATTTTGCTGTGGGGCATATGGTGAGAGGCGTAAGATGTATGCACAACGGATGGGGCGTGGGAAATGAGGTGTGAGATGCATGACGTATCGTCAGACGTGACGTGACGGGGACGTGACAGGAACATGAGGCGTGGGGATACACACATGGATAGGCAACTGTTTAAAAATATCACCGTAAAAACCATAGTGAGTAAATTTCATCAATGCTCATTTTTACGAAGCAGTGACATTGGCAGCGGTGGTCAACGCAGCCGAGGCGTGGTCTGGAACGATTAACTTGACAAATGGCAGTCGTTACCAGCAGCCGTTCTCATTACCCAATCCATTAAACTCTCGGTTGGGAAAACACGGCCGATATTAGGTCGTTGTGGTTGATGTAATACTTTGTTTAGGGTAGTCTAATACTAATGATGGATAAGCTTTGCGTTTGCACGATACTAGTTTCCAAACGCGGTTGGAGCTGCGTGGTATGTTAAAAAACGTAGCCCGTGAGTTATTTCAGACTATAATATATACCTGTGGCGAATTCTATTAAGAATTAAAAAAATATGAGAATTATATCTGTGACGCGCTTGATTAATTAGTAAAAGAGAAGAAACAGGCCGGTTGATCTAGTGGT
>DWJZ01008292.1:0-11467 GCA_018249125.1 Asbolis capucinus
TGATAAACATACATATATACTTTTAAATACATACTTAAATAAATATTTATATTACACATCCAGACACACAGAACAAATATTCCTGCTCATCACAGAAAAGTTTGACCTCGGTGGGATTCGAACCCACGACCACCGGTGTAGTAGTCAGGTTCACTAACCACTAGACCAACCGGCCTGTCAAACCACTAGACCAACCGGCCTATATTACATTCTTCATCATTGTAAACCTTAACTATCCCACTACTGGGCTAGTGTGTCACTACGATAGCCAAGTACAGATTGATAGACTTCACACACCTTTCATAACTTTATGAAGTATTTAGGAGTGCAAGTTTCTTCAACCTGTTTTTATTCACCGCAGCAAGTGATATTCAATTTGTTTGAAACTTTGCACATAACTGTGCACATTACTTTGCACATAACTTTGAAAATTAGAGGTGCCGCAGGATTGTAACGCAGAACCTCCCGTTCGAAAGATTAACGTTCAAACTAAGCTATCACTGTTTATATTATTAATTGTGCTGATACTACGTATCCGAATTACATTATAGGTAATCAATAAGTAATAAATATCCTTGGACAACTCACACATGGTCATCTGAACCCAAGCTAAGCATTGTACTATGGTGATAAGACAACTGATAGATATGCATTTTCTTTAATACATATTTGTATAGACGCCTTAGCTTGTACTATGGTGATAAGACAACTGATAAACATACAAATATATATTATTTAAATACATATTTATATAGATATTTACACCCAGACGCACAGAACAAACATTCCTGTTCATTATAGAAAAGTTCCTGTGTGGGAATCGAACCCACGACCTTCGGTGTAGCAGTCAGGTTTACTAACCTCTAGACTAACCGGCCTGTCAATTAGTAATCAGTAGGTTGCGCTGAAAATCAGTAATCGCGAGGGAGCGCGCTGATCCATGTGTATTAACCTTTTTCGTCATAATTAACATATCCTATTATACATTTGTTAACAAACTTATTTCTAATAACAAAATAAACCGTTTTTGTTTTTATCTTTCATTAGAAGATCTTCCAGTCTATGGTGAGACCTGTAGTAGACTGTAATGTATAGTTAAGGAACTGTATTGAAGCGAAGCTAAAGATATTTTTCATGATTTACTAAACCTTAAAGTACTAAGGAAATCTTGTAAAGTAAAACCAAATTTTATTTTTTCGTCGAAAGTGGAGAATAGCAGAGGATACGAGAGGACCTCTTTTAGAAATGTAATTAGAGGCCCGTGAATGAACGAGGCGGCAGTGAGGGGCAGCGGTGTCAGACGCGGTACAGCGGCGCGGTACAGTCGGGTGGTCTTTACTTAGCGAATGAATCGTACCTCTTAGCCGCGTGATTCAATTACAACACAAAGGCTCTGTCGTTACATAATGGACCTACATTAACTCTGTTCACTAAATTACATTTGCCTTTGATAATGTATATATTACGCCACCTAGTGTAATATGTAATAAATCCTATGGGTGAAGACATCTAAAAAAGTAGATATTTTCTAAATTCCACAATATCACGTGGCTTCCTGAAATAAAATAAAAATTGATCCCAAAAACAAAACCTTGATTAATGAATTCTTTGGTCCAAAAACCCTCATCTCGCAGTTTTCATTTCGACAATAAGACCCGTCGGGTTTCAATTTCGTGATATTTCTAACCGTGGGAATCTGCCTTTAAATTACAAACGCAGTTTTAAAATATAAACAATATCTTTTGTGGCATAAAATACTTTATATCCGGTTAAATTAATAACTGACAAATTTGTGAACATCAATGTAATTATAACATGCGTACAAACAAAGCTTAGGAAATATAAAGCCTTTAGTGCGTCCATCAAACAATGAAACCTGTTAAAAGCTAAACTAAATTTCCCGATGTGAAAAACCCCACAGAACTAATATGATTAGGCACAAACTGTCCTCTACTGCAGCTGAAAATACCGGAGCTCGATATTCCTGAGGGATTTACTGAATTACCGATGTTGGACATCAGAAAACCGGTTATACGTCAAAGTCGTTTACATCGGGACTGTAGCACCGGTAATTATATCGTATTTTTATAATAGTTATTAAAAAATATTATATTGAACGCCCTTTCAAATAAGTTTTTAATAAGTAAATTGGTTCAGCTATGTAACAGAAAGAGGTAGTAATATAATAACGTCTTCTTTCTCCTTTGCGTTTGTTGTTTGTAAGTAGAACTAAATACCAGGAAAGTAGGAAAAGGGTAACGTATGTATTGTAAAGTTAACAATATTAATTTGACTATACAAATAAAGTATTAGTTCCTACAGTAATGATAGCCTACTGGTTTGAACGGTGGTTCGACCCAGTTGCATGGGTCACGGTCACTTGCCGTGACCATGACCCAAGTTTTAAAAATGTTTACTGTCCACGATGATGAAAGTTTAAAATCTCCAGAGTTCTTCATAAGGTCCTTGAAGGTGTGTGAAGTTCATCAACCCACACTTGACCAGCGTGGTGGACTGTACCCTTCACATTGAGAGTGGAGAACCGAGCCTACTAGGGGAACAGGTTGCAAAGAGATGAGTTGTCTTATATCCAGCTTAGTGTTCTTCCTTCCCCCTAGTTGATGACGTCAATGTAAGGTCCTACAGAACTTGCCTACCTTACTAAAGAATTTCATCAAAATACCGCATAAAGTTGTACAAAAGAACACACTAAGAAACATTGTAATCCCTTCATTAACTCCGACATATTTTGTGGAGTATTTTGTGAGTGAACCGTTATTTTTTTCTTAATACCCGAAGGTTATAAATCTCGAGCCTTCGAACGAACCCCGGAAGCTGTACAGAAAGTTCTCGGAGAGTAATTTATATCTACCCACTATCTCCTGTCTCTCATGCTGGTTCCAGCTGATCGACCTTCTCGATATTGTCTTAAGTGAAATAGTCATTACGAACTATTCTACACCAACCTTCATCAAATTACCCTAGAATATAATTAACTGTACATGCAATAATCTCGAAGTTGTCACCTCGTATAAATACTTATGGTTAACTGTAGACAGAAATTGTAGTTGGCATGTACATGTTAATAACGTCTGTAATAAGTTACAGTCACTGTAAAATGTAAAATAAAACATTTACAATACATGGTTAGCAAATGTATAATGTACATGGTTTACTATGCGAGTGCAGATGCGGTGATATCATACGAATTGGGCGCATAGGGTCTCTCATTCCCTATAAACTTAAATAAAATAAAAAAAATAATTTTAAAACTTTTAGTCGATAATAAAGTAAAGAAGGATCTAAAGAAAGATTATGAAATAAATAAATAAATATTTTTGGACAACTCACACACGGCCACCTGACCCCAAACTAAGCGTTAGCTTGTACTATGGTGATTAGATAATTGATAAACATACATATGTATATACTTTTAAATACATACTTAAAAAGATATTTCTATTACTCACCCGGACACTCAGAACAAACATTCCTGCTTATTACAGAAAAGTTCCTGTGTGGGAATCGAACCCACGACCTCCGGTGTAGTAGTCAAGTTCACTAACCACTGGACCAACCCGCCTGTCAAACTCTTTAAAATATATAAAATTCTACTTATTGAAAAAAAGTTTAATTTAAATATCCTCATGGAACAACACAGTAGTAATGAACACAAGATTCAGAGAGATCATACGTACCCAACCCGTTCAGCAAAAAATCCAAAATTAGCCATACCTAAGGTGAAAAATTACGATGGTTAACGTGTACGACGATGGATAACACCTGTGTTCATCCCCGAATTGCCGCGTCATCTATGTGCAACAATAAATGCTGAACAGTGTAGTAAAAATCGATTGAAAACTATATTAAGAAAACATTATTGGTCACAGGCACCGATTTCTCTGCACTAATTTCGCCACGCTCGCGCACTGTACTAGCAACACAACACTCGCGTCACTACACTAACGGCACAGTCCTCACGTCAGTATACTCGCGACTCCGTGCACTAATAGCATTAATCACTTTTAACTTTACTTTTCTTCTCTTTTCCTTACAGATTCGCTTCCGAAACTGAACTGCCCGTCTCGTGTTCTCTCTCGTCTCTTAATTTCGAAAGAACATTCTATCCTCCTCACACTTTTGCTTTCCTGTTATTTCCAGAACTATCTAGAAGTTTTTCGGGATTATCGAGAAAAATAAAAATTAATGTCATAGGTTATTTTATCACAGATTATCTTTACCACAGAGTACTTTTGGATTACACTTATTACCTATTTTCATCAAAACTTGTGGAATGTTCTATATTGGATGACATAGAACTTCTTGAAGGCTCTGAGATGAAATGTCGACTGGCGCTCTCGGTTCTTACAACAAGAGTGACATATGCGACTTATCTTTTGCACCTGTGAAAAAATTCATATACAGAGGTATTACTATGATTTCTGTAACGAACAATAAATATTTGGCCAGCGTCACCGCGTCACCACACCAACGTTCCGGCTAACACCTGCGCGTATAGAAAAATCATTTTCTATTCACGTAATTTATAAAACGCTAGAACAAATATTCGACAATGACGATGAATTTCAAATGAAAGTTTGTTTCAAACTCTTTTCTAAACGGCTCAAAACCTTTTTCTGTATTTGTTTTAATTCAATCTTTTTTCAAAATTAAAATATTGCTAAAATCTCATGTCGTGACACGCGAGAGATCTCAAACAAAATTGAAATTTAAGTCAATGCAACAAGGCTTTCGGTGAACTAAAAAAACGAGTTGTTCAAGAGGTGTCGAATTAAAAAATCGAGTTGTTCAAAAGTTGTCAAAAAATCAAGTTCGAGTCTTTGTACTTGTAATTCTCAAACAAAATATGAAGATGTCAATTCCGTACTTCATCCTCAATGATAAATAAGAAATTATTGCTAGATGCTAAACTTTTTTAAATCGAGGTGAAAGAAGATTAAAGAGACTTTAAAATAATTTCTCCTAAGTATCAGGTAATGGAATCGGGTATATCGGGTGAAATACGTACATATAAAATGCTGTATAGCTCTTGCCTCGGGGGAGTCTCCAACTATACTTTCATACACCGCTACGATAAGGCATTAATATATTTTATGACCCTCTAGAAATATGAGGTAAACATTTGAATTTATATTTTAAACAAACTTCGAAAAAGAAGGAGGTTTTGAGTTCGACTGTGTTTTTTACTCTACCGGGTGTACTGATGATTTGTTTTTTATCAAAATCTGATGTCTGCTATAATGCGTAGAAATGTGTTTCTCGTTTACTTTTATTGTGGCCTGGCATGTGAGGCTCTTAAAAGTATTAACAGATTTCTAAGTTGTTTAAGATGCACTAAAATTGTTTATGAAGTATTTGTTTAATAAATATAAAAAAAATTGTGTAAATTTTTTTATAAGTACTGTTGATTTTCCTTCTAAGATCTAAAAATATATATTTTTTTTAATTGGCAACCCTACATACAGCAGTTATATAGTAGGTACTAATATTAATCCGCGTTCGTACAACGAAGGTAGAAAACAAGATTAATCACAAATAAAGAATTTGCCCACTAAGTAATATTTTTTATTACATCGTAAAACGAAGCGAGCTTTGAAGATTACAATTCCTTAATTCCCGGAACAGAATAAAGTTCGATTCTTTGAACAGATTGGAATTACTTTAGGACAACTTAATTGACCGAAAACGTCAGAGAATCACGGTAGAATTTGTATTAATGAATTAAAAATTAAAATGAATAAGCTTTTTATTGTTATGCCACTAAACCGTATACCCATTCGCATTGGAGCAGCGTGGTGAAGTATGTTCTAGGTCTCCTTGGCATGAGAACAGACCTGTGCTCAGTAGAAGGCCGTCGATGGAACGAACCCATATTGGTTTGATAATAATGTTGAACACAAAATGGCCGCCCAGCATTTATTTTTATTTATTTATTATTATAATACAACTACATCTAACGTTACGGAATATCCCAATTAATTAGAGTAAGTAATAGTGACAAAAAGAAAAAAATACGTATCATGTCAGAAATTAAATGTCAATAAAATGTCAAAGTGTTAGTCAATTATTAAAATTATATTTAAATGATGTCATAAGGTTAGGAAGTTTGTTATGTCAAAAAAAGTCACAATAACAAGAAAATAATTAAATTCAAACACAAAACAAACACTGATAGATTAATTAACAAAAGGTTATTGTGAACTCGTCCAGCGTGCAAGTGAAGGGATCTAGCATTGCTCGGTTCACAGGGTACGGTCTGAAAATAACATTTCTAGTGTAAATTTTAATAATGCAGATTAACTAAAATGATAATAACGAATGAGACAAATAAATTACTAACACGATTTTGAAATTAGAATTGAGATAAGCGAGTTCAAATTGAGGATGTGCAGAATGTATGACACCGCTTCGCTTACATTTAATCTAGGGTTGCCGCAACGGGCTGAGGTGTATTTTATGAAGATTATAATTCACATTCTCCGGCTACACGAGACCGCGGTATGATGAAGTTAACCCTAATAAACTCTGTAAGACCGACAGTAAAAGACGTCTTGCTGCGTCGTATCCTAGGGTTATGATTCAGTAGTGCGAAAACTAAATAAGGTCTTTAGTATCATAATGAAGTTTCCGAATTGTGATATTAAAACCCATGTTACGAAGTTAGGAGTTGATTATCACTTGCTTTGGCGAAGGAAAAGTTCGTGAGAAGACTTTTTGACTACCTAAAACACTCGAATGTACCTATGCGAAGTCTAGCAATCCACAGCTGGCCAGCGTTGTCGCATATTACTCTTCACATTATGAGATGACACCCGACCACAGTCGTTAGGCAATTGCGTTGTAATGAAATGAAAACCATTTATTTCGTCTTAGGTACCAATAGTTCACTTAACAAAAGTAACAAATTGACTATACAAAGATCCTACATTAACTTTAAAATTAACAACAAAATATAAAAAAGTAATCTTTGATAAGTCTAATGTCTAAATGACTACACCTATCTGTCATCGGCTTTAAAATAAAACAAATTTAAAACTACATATGTATGTTGTGCGAAGAAAAAAAATCCGGCGGAAAAATCTCCCGGTAAAATTATGAATAAGTCAATCCAACAGTTAAGGATATAAAACGGCAGCCAATTATAAAAGGTAATATTTCCAATTAGTCAGCTGCGAATATATTGGAATCCGCACGCGTTGGTCGCAGGTGTTGCCAATGATCGATATAACGAATGAGCTCAACTTTGGCAAAGTATTGAACAATCCGCTGCTCGTGACCACTTCTCAATAAAAATATACCATCAATATTGCTGTGTACTGCTATGAGTTTTAGAAATATATCGAGTTATGGTGAAATTTAATTGATTTATGTGAATTTGATGTTTTATTTACCAGCATTTTAATGTGTAAGAATTACGTAGTTTAGAAATAGTTAAAATAAAAGGTATAAAATATCTCAGGACAACTCACACACGGCCATTTGATGCCGAATTAAGCGTTAGCTTTTACTATGGTGATCAGACAACTGATACACATCTATATTTTTTAATACATTCATACTAATATTATACGTGTGAATGTGTGTGCTTGTATGTTTGTCCGTTGTTCAAGTTGAAACGGAGCAACGGAATAACATGTTTTTGCGTGGAGATAGTTGATGGTCTGAAGAGTGACATAGGCTACTGTTTATCAACATTGGTACCATGTAGGCGAAGGTGCGGGCAGTCACTAGTACTTCAATTGATTTAGTACACTCTGACAAACAATAAATATTTCTGTTGATCACAGAAAAAGATATTCAGGGTGTGAACCAAAACCACGACCTTCTCTGCTTAGCAGTTACTTCTTTCCAACCAACAGGCCAAAAAGTTAAGATCTCATCTTAATCTTGATTTCAACCCAAGAGCCTAAAATAAGTCTATTACCATATCTGAAAATCGAACCCAGAACCTCTTGCTTCACAGGCAGGATTTTCATAAATAATGCTCCAGGGTACTTAACAATTTAACGAAGTATAAACTGGTTCACATCTTCTAACACCAATAAAACAACTGCAGGCAAGTATATAACAGCAATATTGTAACAAACTTGAAATATTATGCTCGGCGTAAGTTCGCAGCAATTTTATAAACTTCCGTCAGAGTTTCTCTTGAACGTAACATTAATATATTCACATCCATATATGTATAATGGGGCTCCTTAAGAGATTGAAGACTGAACCATATTACTACAACATGCCTGTTCGTCTGTCGGTCATAAGGTAATGTCTTAAACGTAATTGAAACTAAACCTTTTTACAACATGTATTATTAAATAGCATAACAACAAATACCAAATAAATTATAAAATCGTATAAAATTATGAAGTTTGTAAAAGACGGACATCGCCGCGTTCCCGGCTTGTATCGGCAAAATAACGCAACCCGATCCTTCGTTCACGTCATTCCGGACCTAACATCGGCCGGTGTCGCTATAGCTTTAGTTAGATATAAATAATATGTAATAATTTAGTAATAAAAGTTAATATATAAGTACAATCATCGTTTAAGGCGCACCTGCTGCGCAGCCTCCCGTAACTCGTGTGTACACGCTACTCCTATTAAACGGCTGATTCGATTTTAATGGAATTTTCACTGGCATATTGTGCTTGTTATTGCTTACCTCAAAACTGTTCTCAATCTCTAATAGATATACATTATTAAATAAAATAAATCACCGAAATTAAAAGTATCTTTCTGACGAGACAGAGTGCACACAGCGCAACGACCATTGATCGAATGATCTCTTGTTTCCACTGAGTGTAAACGCATATAAAAAGGAGGGTATTTCACCACCTGTGTTTTATATAACAAGGCAGCGCCATGATGTTTAACTTTCCGTTTTTGTTTTATTTGAATCAGTTATACAATTAAAAGATATAAAAAACGTATAGACGTACGCTACACACCCGGTTACTAGTTAAATGCAACGGTGAACATAAACTTTTTATTGAGAGTCACTTCACTGAAGC
This sequence comes from Asbolis capucinus, assembly GCA_018249125.1. NCBI lineage: Eukaryota > Metazoa > Arthropoda > Insecta > Lepidoptera > Hesperiidae > Asbolis > Asbolis capucinus. The sequence continues at coordinate 9,030 of DWJZ01008292.1, forward strand.
ACCTAACTATAAATTGGTTCTAGATGGCCAGCGGTCGGCCCGTTCACTGCACTCTCCAATGAGTACGGAGAGGCTTATCCTGCTACTGCATTGCTTCTACCTCTAATTACATTGTAACTCGTGAGCAAGCGTATCTTTTATTTGATTTAAATAGGAACGTGAATGGTGCACTGGCATTCTGGAATGTACATCAACCGATTCTTAGTACTATGATTCCATAAAATAAAAGTATACATAGTCTCAATATCTCAGACATCGTCACTACTAACAAGCTGGTTACAAAATGGGATCTGGATCTGGCAGATCAACGAATTCTATCAACCAGAAATCTAAACTTTATAAAATATTTTTGCAGACTACACAAAAATTCATATAAATATAGAATGTAAATGTAAAACAGGTATGAAAAAATAAAAACAAAATACTTCTATATTTTTTAACTAATTCAGACGGGTCTCGTGATGGTAGGAATCACCACCGCCCATGGACGATAATACCACCAGACTGATGTGTTACTAACGCGTTGCCTGACTGGAAGGAAGTAATAGAACCGCCTACGCGGGGAAGAGACAGAAACAAGGGAAGCGGTTTATTGCTAAAGCAACTGGAATCAATAACGACAGCAATAGACCAGATACATCAACAACATACCACTTCAGGGCGGGAGATAGAAGAAGAATGGGGCGGATGATGGATGAAGGACGAGAAAAAACTGATCTCATAAGTTCTAAAAACGAAGGTTACACAAAACTATACTAGATACGAGTATAATAGCATTAAAATCATCTCAATCTGTTAACCAGTCTTAAAATAATCAATGAACATACATACAAAAAGAAAATAAACAAAATCGCTCTGCCAAATTTCAAAATTTAAACTTTAATACAAACTTGATCTTGATCATTTCCATTCATAATTCATTCATTATTTCTACAGTTCATCAAGTAAAATTACATAATGTATGTACATATATATTATTGGTGTGTAAGTACGTTTAACTTTAAACGAGGAAGCGATATTACTTATTAACAGAACGGTACAAGTTTAATGAAACAATCTTAAGACGCAGAGATATGATATTTGCGAAGCAGTTACATCGCTTTTATGTTAGTCTCCCGGAACTTATTAACCTCTACCCGCTTATAATCATACTGAAAATGTATTAAAATGATATATTGATATTATATAAGATTCAGAATTAATACTTTACTTCCACCATATATGTCAAGACAATTATTTTAAGTCGACTGAGCTCCAGCGTGCTTCCTAGTTCATAATAATAACAATTACTACAAATACTCTCATAAAATTCGTAGCTATAAACTGAGTCTCATACTTTACGTGCACATTATTTCAGTAGTAACCAGGAATGTTATGGATATTAAAATATGAATCTGTTTATGGATGCTATAGTAGATATATTATTATCAGGAGAAGACAAAATGAATAAAAAGCAGTGGCAGCGGTGGGATACATAAACAATATTATATACAGTAGGTTATTACATGACGTTACTGATATGACATTATTTCATATCTTCCGTTAATATCTGATATTTTCATGTAGGTATATACATACATACATAAAATTTTGAATCTAAAGTACAAATTAAAAAAAAAGTTCATATATATAACACAGTGATTTCGTTCTAAAACGTACGTTGTTTCCATTCGATACTATTTAAATATATTCGATTCAATATCTCTTTCGATTATGATTATCGATAGAATGATATTACGGATATTCAATGGTTTCGGAGCTCCACACCGTCTCTCGTAAAATTACGTAATGTTTATGAGCGATAATTCGCGAAAATTTGGCCGTGTTCGACCAATTTTCACCAAATCCATGTTGTAAAATATATTGCATTTTTGCGGCTCGGTCTTTGCTTGTAACTGGCGTAATTTCCTATAAAATATCCGTAGAATGCTTTAGACATACGTACGTAGGTCCTGATCTGATCTACTTAAGATTATTTTGTTGATATGATTATTTGAAATTGTTTATTTAGGTATTTTATACGTACGTTCAGCTTGTAAGTATTTTCAGCCCTTTCAAAACTAATTTTATTTATTCACTATTCTAAACGATCACAAAATTAAGCAAAAAACTGGTGCGGTCAGTAGAAGGATGGGTGACCGCTGTAACGTAATGCCGTCGGTCCCGATTGTAATCGTTAGATATGTTTCTCCATGTTAAGATTCTGCAATTAAAGCTTGTTTATAATTATTTTTAATTAAGCTTGTTTTGTTAAAAGACCTACGTTTCCAGACTTGCCGTTTGTGTACATGTAATATTTTCTATGGGATCTTAAAGATCTCATTACCCAACCGTTAGTTTTAAGGCTTGATAAATAGTATAGTATTTTAAAATGTAGAACCTTACTTAGTATAATTGCGGATTGGCAGTAAGAACGCGGCGTGTGTGCGATGTGTCCT
>DWJZ01008293.1:0-11467 GCA_018249125.1 Asbolis capucinus
GACCTGGGTGGGAACCGAACCCACGACCTCCGGTGTAGTAGTCAGGTTCACTAACCACTAGACCAACCGGCCTGTCGATATGGGTAGATAGATCATTGAAATGGATTGTAACAGCTCGATGTCGGTACTAATGAGCGTAGTACATAGAAAATGCAAGTGAAATCGTATAGGAAGAAACTGAGGGATCGTGTTACAACCCTGCGAAGAAAATTTGTATATAGAAATAGTCGTACTTTCTGTCTGTGCATGAAATAAAATTAATAGAAATTTCGGCACTTATCAATTTCGCTGTTCCTTTGCACCTTAGTGGAATTTTAATAAAATATTTGTCAATGCATGAAAATCAAAGAAAGTATTAGAATATATTATTGCATATATGCAGTATTTGGTTTGAGCTAAAATGGGGATAAATATTTTTCTTGACTATTCCATTCTGTGATACCTGAAAGTTTGGATAGATCTCTCAAAGACCCACGTCTTCCTTGGGTCAAAGATCGAATTCTAAGCAGAAGTTGGTGTCATCTATTTTTTTTAATTAAATTCAAATTCATTAGTTGGTGGCAATATTTCTGTATACCTAGCGAAACTATTACAGCTATTTGACTATTTTTTATATATTTTTAGATGATTCTACATGTTAAAATAATCTTTTTGTATTTAAAATCAACGGCAAAGTTTGAGTTTTGAAAACCGTGCCAAAAACGCATATTTTTGTAATGGCACCGAACACCTGGCATGTGACGTCATAACTCGCTTATCAATATGTCTAGGAATCCGATTTTACGGGCATGTGCCGTAACTAGAGTTGTAAACAATTGCAAAATTTAGCAAAAATACGCAAAAAGTATCGTGAAATTAAGTGAAACATGCTTTTTTTTGTTATTATCTAATAACATGCCTATAATTTATAGGATAATTTCAATGTTGTCAAATAGCCTATTCAGGAAGTAATACAGGAAAATCCCTTTCATAATATATGTATGTATCTAGTTTCCATCCGCAGCAGCTACATATGTCATCAACATTATAATCTATGTGTATGTCAAAATTTAATTCCAATCTGTTCAGTCGTTTTTGCTTGCAAACATCCATCCATTTAGACATCTTCACAAACTTCTGTATTTATAATATTATTAGGACATTATATTTAAAAAGGCGTATGAACTAAGGTGCAAAGATAGTATTCCACGCGATTTCGAAACCGTCCGGATCGTATCGCCGGCACGTCGATTCTAGATCATTTAAATAGCGAATCAGAGACCGCGCTCTTGACATTGATCTGTGAATGGCCGCCAGACGCGTTCGAAATTTAAATTGTGTTATCTTATTTTTACTATTCTTTTTTTTCTGTGTCCTGTCAAGTTTGAGTGTTGTGTGCCTGTAAAAAGTAAGTTTTTTTTGTTTCATAATTTGGTAAAATACATAATATTATTATGCCAATCTGTTTGAAGTTTAATGATTAAGTTAAAATTAAATTGTTAACGATTAAATAAAGAGCAATAAATCTTATTATCTGCATATAAACGGACAAATAATAATTCCCGGTGGAAGTTTTAACCTAATCCCAAAACTCTCCTATGGATCTATGACCTATTATCGGACTATATATTTCGATTGAATGTCATATTCGATTCTAAGAATAATCAAATCGAATAATTAAACGCATATCATCATATAACCATAGTGGTATCATCATAATTGCAAGCCATAACTGTCTCACTACTGGGCTTGGCTCCCTCAATATTAGTGCAGACAATTAGCACGCTGTCCAAGTGCGGATTGGTGGATTTCATACGCCTTAAAAATTTTACGGAGAAGTCTCAAGAGTGTAGGTGTTCTATGGTTTCCTTCTCCGTAACAAGTGATAATCAACTTCCAATATGCAAATAACTTAAAAAATTAGAGTTGTACGGCTTGAACCCAGGAACTACCGGTTGAGAAACTAACGTTCACACAACCAGGTTATCACTGCTACAACTGGGTATATTATTATATGTATAATAATAATAAATATCTTTGGACAACTCACACACGACCACCTGAACCCAAACTAAGCGTTAGCTTGTGTTATGGTGATCAGACAACTGATAAACATACATATATACTTTTAAATACATGTTAAATTGATATATCTATTACACACCCAGACACACAGAACAACCATTCCTGTTCATCACAGAAAAGTTTGGCCTGGGTGTCCGGTGTACTAGTCAGGTTCACTAACCACTAGACCGACCGGCCTGTCAAGTAATTTTGATTATTTACATATTTAAGTTAATTTAATTCGTTGATTAATTAATGCAATCCGTGAGAATTCGGTCTAAATAAGCTGTTATTGCGATTATTACTAAGCTTACAGTAACATAATTTGTTTTATTTTAGTCGATTCGCAATGAAAAATGCTACGTCTATTTTAAAAATCCCGTCCAAGTTCCAGAGTAAAAGCAGTTAATTTTACGAAATATCTTTTTAACCTTTTAACATAAATTTTATCATTATAAGATTTGAAAAGCAAGTAGAATTTTTATCTGTGGTTAAATCCGCCACAGACTTGCATAACATTTTAAATGCCAACCCATTTTGGGACTTGAGATAAAGTCCAGTAACAGACAAACAGACGGATAGTGAAATATTATTACAAAATATTAGTTTTAGTAGACATAATTTGGACCCAGGAATTCTTATTTCTTGTAGTAAATTCTCTCTTTTGTCCCGGGTTTGTAGCAGTATTTTTGATGTAGCCTCATATTTCACTGGATCCTTTGGTTTCTGTAAGAATCCCGGTCGCTCCAACTTTCACTTCAACTCCTTCCACTCCTCTCATGCTTTCATATTTCGTTTATACCAACTTTATACTACTATCTTTCAAAGTGGGACCAAATAAGCTCTAGCTTTCGAATAAAAAAAGAATGGTCAAAATCCGTCTACCGAATGTAACATTCTTGGGAAACATATATACATACAAAAAAAGATGAAAATACAGTCGAATTGAGAACCTCTCCTTTTTTGAAGTCGGATAAAAAAATACATACTAAATGTGCTGCCGTGCCTCGTGACGTAAAACAATGGTTATATACAAGTTATGGTTAGACTGTGGTCACAAGACCTGTAGCAGGCCACTAACAATCTGTACTGAAGCACGGACTTCAAGGCCTCCTCAGTCATGGCGAGACCCGTGCTCGATATTAGGCCATTATGTTGAAGCCAATGAAATGAAAAGAAAACCGTTTATTTTGTCTAAGGAATCAATAGCTCACTTAATGAGTCTTAAGTAAACAAAGAGACATCACCATCAAAGTAATTATATCAACCTCATATTAATTATGAATTTAATAAAATTTAATAATAGAAAAAAATCCGAAGTAATTAGTTATTTGATAATGCATAAAGTCTCGATAGACGACTCCTATTAATCACAGAAGATACAAACTTAAGAATTTAAGGTAATACTGCATTAAGGAAGGTTAGCCTGAAAACGACAAAGAAAATGGCGTAAGAGGACCTGTAAACGTCAGCCCTACGAATAGTCTTAAAACGTAAAGAAATAAAAATAAAAATGTATATGTTATTAAGTGAAGCTTAAACCTGGTGGGGTACCAAGTTTTACAAATATTAGGCGTGTGGAGGTCTATGAAATTTGGCACAGTTAAAGTTCCCATGTAGAAGGAGTACAGAAAGAAATCTTTATATATAAATCGATATCTGTTTGTTTGTCCTTTATAGACTTGGAAATGGTAGGAGATAGAGCACCGAAGTCTTTAGCAAACACTTTTGGAATTCTATGAGGAAGGTTTTGGTACCAAAATTATATCGATACACCCAGACAAAAACCAGCAATCCTGCTCATTACAGAAAAGTTTGCTTTAGGTGGGAATCGAACCTACGATGTCCGGCCTTACAGCCAGGTTCACTAACAATTAAACCAACGAGCCAGTCAATTTCTCACACAACTACTAAACAAATGTGAGTGAAATTTGGCAAAAACAAAGATTATAATCCGGAATAACAAAGCTACTCATCAACGAATGCGACTGAAGCCACGGACGGAATCTAGTCGCTCATAAAAACAGTGTTTAGGTTTCACCTGGATCTACTGTTATGCGAACAGGGAGAGTATGTAATTATGTGAGCGTGCTGGTAACATTTTCTTTTACTCCGATAACTTAATAAGTATAACTTGGTGATAAATCTAGTAATTATTTTTATTCATAACTAGAAATTGCCCTAGCATCGCTTCTAAAGAAGAAGTTATTCAGTGATTTTAGAGATGTTATATTTTAACCTATTATCCCACGGGAAGAAAACAGTTTTCTGGGATAAAATGTATCCTATAACCAATTCCCTTACATAATCTAAAAACTTGTTAAATTTCATCTTAATTGGTCCATTCGTTTCGCAGTTGCCATAACTTTATCTATAAACGAATAATCTCAGAATTGTGTTCAGTGGGCTATTCATAAGTTCAAGGATATCAACATTTGTCCAACAGTAAGATTCTGCTTATTGGTCATAGTCAAGGATAACTTTACGCACATAATTTTGAAAATTGGTACATGCTCAAGATTCGAACCCATGTCCTGCCATTCGAAAAACCAACGTACAAACCATTAGGTCACAAAGTAATAAATTAATTTTATCTGTAACAAAAAATTGTTTTAGCTAAGTTCTTTCACGCGACTTATAGTGGAGTTAGTTAGTAAAAATTGTAATGTAATTTTTGTTACATAAGTTAATGCTTGCCTGCAGTCCCACCTGATGGTAAGTGGCGATGTAGTCTTAGATAGTAAAACGCATTAACTTAGAAAAAGCCTATTCACTCTTGTCTTGAAAATCCGAAAACTTTCTGTTTGAAATATGATTTATGGTGGAAAAAAATTAAACCCAACCTTATATGAGACCACAGCTTGCACTAACACAATATCTTGCACTAAGGGTGCCTTCCGCAAAAGACGACCGACAGCTGTTGTTGTCGTAAACCGCACCTTTACGCATCGAGAATCTATTACGTTCCCATCTTCTAGGCTTGTTTAATGACGACAGTTTCAAACTAAAGCCACTTCTGCTTTTAATTAAATTCTGATATTCCTTTGAGGAAAGTTCATTTGATCGGTGCACGTGTCGAGCCCTTTGTATTTACTAATCAAATGCTCATTACATACTCTTTAGATATATTATGAGCGTTCATAATCTGGGTCTTTCTTTCGATTGTATATGATCGGAAAAGTTAGGCGGGCGTGTTCGGTATGTGGATGGGAGACCGTGGATCCCCAGGGGTCTGAGCGACTCGATGGGGGTCTTTTTAAGTTAACAAAAGTAGAAATTAACAGTACTAATTTCTCAGTAACATTTAACGTTATATAGAAAATTTAAAAATAATTTTGTAGCTTTAAAAAAATAATTAAAAAAATTATTAACAAAATATTTCATACTTTTAGCGTGTTTTGGTAAACTGATAGAAATATAGCAGCGGGGCTTCTCAGAAAATAGAAGAATTTTGAAAGTGGTCTTTGAGGAAAACAAAATTAATATTAAAAAAGTTATTCTCAGACCTTTAGTCTCGTCTAAACTAAGTTTTCTTATGTATAATTTCATTGACAATAAAACCAACTAAGAAATAATATTCTTCAAAAAGGAGGACATTTCAATCTTATTCGTCTGGCATCAAACTTTTTAAAAATAGATAACACTCAGCGTTTCCAAGGAATTTTAGTTGAGAATAATGTAGGGATGAACTCCTTATCTTGGCAGTGCTAAATTTTAAATAACACTTTTAATTTTATATAGAGTATATATGTATATATATATTTAGGAGTATGAAAAATAGATAGTAGCCGATTCTCAGATCTACTGAATATGCAAATAAAATTTCATAAAAATCGGTTAAGCCGTTTCGGAGGAGTATAGTTACTAGTGATAGAAATCTGATATCTTTATCTAAAAAAGATTTGGTACCAAAATTATATCGATCGGACATATGGTTGATGAGTTGATGCGTAGCAACGCGCTAAGGTACAGCTAGTTAGGAAATAAATATTCAAAAATGTCTAAAGTATTCCTCCTTACTATGGAAACATGCATACTTGTTAGGTTAAACGCTGCAGGTGCTATCGCTTGAATTTTGATTAAATGGGACACGACGTTTGCTCTGTGTAACTTCTCTGGTACGTTAGTACTAGACATAGAATCTTAATATACTGTATATCTCAATGTTCTGCGCCCAGTGTAAGAAACTCGCGGCCCGCGGACCGCATGCAGTCCTTGAAGCACCTTTAAATTTAAAAAAAATATGCTTAGAAGGTCGAAAATTGCGTCAAAATATAAAATAATACAACATAAAAAAGCTTTATTATACAAAAATTTTGCAAATTATAAAAACTTTACATAGTAACTCTGAAACGCTAAATAGATTTGACTAAGTATAAATAATATTAATCTATGTATGTGCGGCCCTTTAGCAAAAACCAAATTTAAAATTGGCCCTCTAATTCTAAATGTTGCTCACCCCTGTTTCACCCACTATATTCTGTGCAAATTCGATCTGGATTTTTTCCACACAATACAGTACATTCTGAACATAGTTGCTAAAGATATAAGAGCTCTATCTCCTACTATTTCAGAGTTATAGATTCTGGATAAACAAACATACTCACAAACATTTATTTATATATATAGATAGATAGATAGAAGAGTTAAAATTATCAGAAATGAAGCCTCTAATGGACTCAGATGGAGAAGGAAAGTAAATCAATAAAATATTCAAAACGCAATAGGCGGCCTTATCGCTTTAATAGCGATTTCTTCCAGACAACCGTTGGGTGAAGGACTAAGTTGGAAAAAAGTATGCACGTAGAGGTGCAAACTTAATAAAAAAACTTAATTTTATATAAAACACACGCTTTATATAAAACACACATAATATTGACTTCGTACGGAAAAAAATCCTCATCAATGGTTGACCGAGAAAAGTTAAGGTTCATTGATGTTCAGTCCCGAATTCTACTTAGTTCCATCTCCAACATTTTACTAAAACTCACCTTGCTACATAAGCCCGCTATGAAAAACCTTAAGCCAATAAAAGCTGATCAGAAGACGACGTCGTTCGAGTGGAAAGCATCGTTCCACAACAAGAAATACGAGTACGTCCGTCGTCTCTAACCTAACAGAAAGGCTTACTTCAAATCCACATCGGTTGGTATATTTTACACGAAAGGCGTCTCTAAGACAATATAGTAATATCCTTCGATACACGGTATATAGAAAATTAGACAAGATTTAATTTATAATAAATACCACCAAGAGAAATGCTCCCATGACTATTCCGACAGTTCAGCATTAACCGTATTTTACCATCAGCTTTTTGTTATCCATCAATAACTAACGAAAGAAATAAAATACGTAGTTTCATACTAAAAAAGCTGTCGAAATAGTCAAATTGTGTCATTAACTAGAAACGAAATAGTTTAACGCAATCTCAATTAGTTATTTAAACTTTAAAACATATTTCTACGAAATAATAGGAATTATATATTAATAAAAAGAATACTTGCCCGAAATTTGAAACAACGTCCTGTTTCGAAATTCCGGAGGTGTGATATTCAGCTTTAAAGGAGTACAGATATGTTAATTGACAGCTGTCAAACACGAATACATACGCGCCAAAATGTTCGCTTATTTGATGGTTACACGTTCTGGACTTCGATTGTGCATTTCTTTTATTAGTGACCGAAGTTATTACCTAAATCGGTTATGGATTCTAATGAATCCATCCATTCAATTTTAATAAGATTTAACAAGTTCTGTATATTGTTCCAGATCTGCAAAGATGGTAAACCTAAAATCGATTTTACATCTGCTAGTCATAATTATAGCAATTCATCAAAGTCGAACAGCAGAAGACAAATATCTCCGGTACGTCAAAGACAGCTGCTTCCTGCAAGGCGAGGCTTTATCTTGCGTCAAATATAAAGCATTGAAAATTGCTAAAAAAACAATATTTGGTGACATAAATTCTAATGAAACTATAACAGCTAACCACGCTATTAGTTTTGTACCACTAGACGAAGATACAGTAAAAGATTTGTCACTAGCAGAAGAAAAGGAATTGCTGCCGAATGAATCGAAAAGTTTCCTTTCGGAGTGGACAGAGTTAGCGAAGTACTTCATGAGTTTGGTGAAGGAATTCTTCAAGATGCGAGGGCTACGAGTGAACCTGCCTGAAGGGGCACGGACTGTTGAAGATCAGGATAATGATGATGGTGAGAATTATTATAATTTATTTTTATTTAGACTTTTGTTAACAGTGGTTTTAGATTGACAACTAAATATGGTACGACACATACCATCTCATTTGAAATGTGGGCTAGTATTTCGTTTAGTTCTTTTCAAACAGTTAACACATAAACACGTTTTGCAATATCGCACTGTGTAATCAAATTATTTATTATAAGCAACTAGCTAAAATGGGTGTAATTAAATTGAACTTTCAAACTTTTACTTAATTCGTTGGTAATTCAACGAAAATGTATATTTACGTGGACAGTATTTTGTATTAAATTTCTATGGGAGACGACATCTGGTATATTCTTGATCGAATATACATAAAAAGTGTCAAGTGTACGTACATATTAGTCTTTTACCTTTACATACTCAACCTAATTACAACGATAATATAAATGAAAAATATACATAAATAATTTTATAATAATCACCGTACCCCACTGCTGGGCTCGGCACTCCTCACAATGTGAGGGGCCTTGACCATAATCCACCATGCCGGAATGTGTGGATTGGTAGACATCACACACCTTCTAGAACTCTATAGAGAACTGAAGAGTCATGTTTGCTCACAAATTTTTCCTTCACCGTAGTAAGTAACTATTAACTTGCATCACGGATATAACTTTAAAATATAAGCAGTTTTGAATCCAGGCACTCTCGTACCAGACCTATGTTGAATCCGTTAGCCTAAGGATGCTCAACCTTTTTGACAGTCGGGCCAAACTGAGGGATGAATTTACTGCGGGCCACTAGTAATTCCTAGTTAATTACTCTCAGGACATGCGTAATATAAAAATCTCAAATACATACTTACGCGGGCCATTTAAAATCCGTTCGCGGGCCACATTATGGACCGCGGGCCTTGGGTTGGACAACCTTGCTTTAGCCTATCGTTAATTATGTAAAAGATATAACGCACTGAGGTAAAAACTAGTTCAAGAACTCTATTGATCGTTTTACGCTCGTCGAGTTAGTTGTTTCTTCTTTTTTATTTGTTTGTATACTTTGAATAACATTTTCTATGGTTTTATTAAATGCGTTCATAGCCCGGCGGCTTGTATCGATTGTAGACGACCGAAAAAGTTGAGCAACGCCGGGCGCGGTCGATAAGATGGGTGAAAGCGGTGGCTAAAAATTCTTAAGCGCTTTGAAGGGCACGAAAAGCTGTCGGTCTTTGTCCGAGGCCTTGAAGTGACATAATAACTTACCTACGTAGCCTACGTGGTGGAGAATGCTGTAGGCCTCCTCAGTATGAGATGACACCCGTGCTCAGTAGTGGGCTATAAATGAGTTGAAAATATTTATTACTAAAATATAATGGTTGAAAAGTGTTTATAGCTTAGTGGCTTATGACAATTCTACGTAAACGTGTGAATTAAGCAAAAGTAATAGGTGAATGAGTGAATTCTAGTGGGAAAAAACATTTGCTTTCGTGCTTCAGAGGGTACATAGTTCTGAATATTATCGAGAAAAATATTATTAACTATATTCCTTCTCCTTTATTTATTTATTCTTTTATGTATCACTAGAAAATGCTCTCGCTTCGCTTCGGATGAACAGTTGTCGAGCGATTTCAGAGTTGCCATACTAATTTTAACCTATTATCCCATGGGAAAAAGCAGTTTTCTGGGATAAAAAGTATCCTATATCTATTGTCCGTAAATAAGCCAAAAAATGCTAAATTTCATTTAAGTTAATCCAGCGGTTTCGGAGTTGCCATACTAATTCTGATCTATTATTCTATGAGAACTAAGCCATTTCCTGGGATAAAACATATCACAGACAGACAGACAATAAATCAAAAAAATATTGTCTTGGCCTCTATATCGATAAAAAAGCATCCCTGCATCAAAATTAAAAAAAATATATGCTTAGTGTTCAGAATTAACCCCGTTACAGTTTTATTGTTAGTATAAATAGAAAAGATGTACTGAGGAGGTTCTTTCGACATTTCTTCCCCTCATTACTATGACTCCTTTCTAAGACGGCGGTAGATTCCAAAAAAGGACATTCACAAGTAAAAAAAATGCATTTTTTAGCTTAGATAAGTTAGCGCTTGATTACGATCCCACCTGATGGTAAGTGGAGATGAAGTCTTCGATGGTAAAGCGCACTGACTTAGTAAAAGCCTATTCACTCTTGACTTGAAGACATTTAAATCGTAATCGAACGGTATCACCGACCTAGCCAACTTATTCCAGTCCTTCAATAGAGATAGCTGAATTCCATTTTAACTCTTACTGATAGTCAGTGATGGTCAACTACTGAGCAAGGTTTTGGGTAACTCAGGATTTCTAGAGCACATTTCATCAGGCTGCTACAAATCGGAATGATGGACAGTTTCATGGACAACCAACCAAGAGCTGGAAGTACTTAAGTTGTCTGAAAGCTTCAGACAAGTTTTAACCTATCCAACGGACGGACGAACCGACGGGTTTACATGCCCTTCTAAGAACGTAAGTGGTCATGAAATTAAATCTCCCGTCACTACCCGCTGCCTCTGTTGCCAACTCGGCTGACTGATCACAATCACCACAAGCAGCCGGAGCGCATACCAAACGAGATTATATTACGAATAAGTATCTAAATTTTGTATCGAAGCGTTCATAGTTCCCCTTGTTAAGTCGGTCAGTAGGATGGGTAACCGTCCATATGAGACCCCGGAGCCTCCCCATATACGTGGGATGGTAGCCGGGGTGGGGGGTGGTGGTTTAGTGGGTAGAAATCCTACATACGAAACTTCGGGTGTCTTCCGAAGATTTCTCCCTCGAAATAAAAAATGGTTGATAGTGGTAATTTCTCGATCGTTTCCACGCAGTAGTGCAGCCGGCGGCCTCGGTTGCTGTCGTCAGATGGTATGTTGCCACACAGAATTGTTTCAGCATTTATATTTGTAAGGAAAACAATCCTGTTCATATTATAAATGTGAAATTTGTAAAGATGTTTGAGTTTTCTTCACGCGCTAACCGATGAATGAATTAAAATTAAATTTGGCACACTTATACATTAACATCATCTCAACCCATCACAGCCTACTATTGAGCACGGGTCTCTCTCTGAATGGTTAAGGCCATAGTCCACCACGCTGGCCAAGTGTGTATTGACAGACTTCAGACACCTTTGAGTTTTGCAAACTCCCCGGCATGCAGGTTTCCTCACGATGTTTTCCTTCACCGTTATAGCGAGTGAC
>DWJZ01008294.1:0-11467 GCA_018249125.1 Asbolis capucinus
TTATGCAAATATAACTCCTCTGCATTCCCGCCACACATGGGCATACAATTAGCAATGAAATTATAGCTGAATAAAATATAAAATTATTAAAATAATCACAAGAATTTAATAACTCATTACAAATTAATCTATACATTTTTAAAGTAATTGTGACAGACAGAAAATGTATAGCTTAAATCAGTGGATTAAAAAATGCTTTGGATAGTTTTTTTTCTCATTTTTCTTCTTTTGACAAAACTTGTAAACACACCAGTAGATGATAATGTCATGATTTTCTTAGAAAAAATGACATTACATATTCAAAACAATTTTTATTTTTTAATGTAATGTATTTTCAATGTATTTTGATATCTATCTAGTAGCTTATTGCACTCCTTCTCGGTGGAAACTCATCTTGTAAAATTTCATAGTCCTTCGGAGTTGTAATTTTCGTAGAAAAGGGTACGAAGTTTTTGTTTCGCTTAATTATTATAATCGCAATATCATAATTTTAGAAGTTTGTAAAAATCCTTGTTAATATTAAAATGCGAAATGAACTATTTGTGTCTATTAGCTCAACTTTCAAAGTATTATTTTGATCAATTGTTGAGAGGTTTTGTCAAGCAGGGAAAACCATTTGCTTTGTGGGAAAAATAGACTATAGGGCACGTTTCGATATACACTGAGAACACTGTTCAGAGATTTCATTTGGGAGAAATACGTCCCATTATAATTGACAGTAAATTGCACCAGAATCGATGGAAATCTAATTCTATGACTTTTAGGTCTTAATCTAATAATCTTTAAGAAATCTAAACATGATACGGAACTACGTCTTAAGAATTATTTTTTTAATAAAAACTAAACAAAATAGGTACATCCAATCAAAAGTTATGAGGTAAAGAATAAAAACCAAAATATTAAAATAGTGAATAACTCAAAAACTACTCGTCTGATGTCGCTCAAAAGTCACTCGACAAGAACCAGCTTTTGAACAAAAAAAAAATCTAAATTGGTCTATTCAGTAAAAACGTCTGATGTAACATTGTATTTGAAAAAAAGCAGTGCTGATAAACTCCTTTTTTTTAAGACGGTTAATAACAACCCTTAAAAACTGTAAGTAATACTGTAATTTTAATCCAAATCGAAGTATTTCCGTGTTTAGTTAGTTACTAAATGAAATTGCAACTAGTTGCCTACTTATTAGCTCACACACGCATCCACAGTGTACACTACAGTGTACAACAAGTGTCTTACAAGACATCCAATTTACCTGGAGTGAGATAATTTTTGACGATGACTCTAATAGGATCTTTTAATAATTCCCCGTTTACATGCTCATACATAAAGGTAATATGCCATGGTACTTTACCAACATGAACAATTTTCTCAAGTTTTCCTCAATTTTTTAGGCTTCGTCTTCTGACCCGCTTTACATTTCCGAGCTTAGTATAGCAGAGGGGTTCCCGTAGAAGCATTTTTGCTGTTTTATTTTAATATTAATTTTAGGAGATTTAAAGACAATAATATTTTAATTTATTCCTAAGTTATAATTTATTAATTCTAAATTTAAAATTCTAACGGTGAAACGTTAAAAATCAAATGCCATGAAAATAGAAAAGGTGTCAAATGTTATAAAGCCAAAAATAAATATTTGGAAATACAAATTAAATATTAGTAGTTGACCTACACCTAGCCCATGACCAGCATGACTAATAGGAGCGCCTACGATTTTAAGTCAGTACTTCGGTACAAAGTTTGCCGGATTTATTTATAATTTTTTTTTGTATTATTCTATATTAATAAAAAAATGGTAGTTATTCTACATTGAAAAAAAAACAAAATCGGATCTTAATTTCAACCAAGGGACTTTCCTCCTCAGTAAGTTATTGTATAATAGGTCTTATTTCCTTTTTATCAACATTTCAATCACGTAGTTTACCAATGGAAATGTTGCTTACGTATGTAAACCGTTACCAGATGCATTATCTGGATGGATAGCCCATGATAAATACGTCGTACAAATTGTCAAGCGCATCAGTCTGTGATTGCCGTTGAGAGCGGGAACTTGTTTATGATTAGCGAAATGCGCGGCAGGCCAAATGCGCGGGAAAATTTGAATTTAAACAGAACTTCGAGTATTTTATTTTTAAATATATTAAGCAGTGTCGTACGTGTTAGCTGCCAGTCTAGGTTCCGAACACAAGTGATATTAATAATTTAATTCAGTTAATATTTGTGAATGTGCTTACGCAATTAAAGAGGATTGAAATGATTAAGGTACTAAAAAAAATCTTTATATTATTCATAAGTGACTTAGTATAGCTTATTGCCGTAGGTGGTGGATCCTTATACTGTCCATTTCAGCGCCAAATTTCATTCAAATTCATCCCGTAGTTTTTCAGCAATAAGGTTTAATTTGGAAATAAATTATTTAGTGATAAAAATGTTCACTGTGCGAACCCTAGGAGATACATATTTTATCTCGGTATTTTTTTAAGGTTTTTTATACATTTCAGTAGTGTATAATTTTGATATATCTGATAGAGGTAGTTGTTGTTTTATTGCAATGTAAATGCTCGAAACTCGTTTCCTTTCCGGCTTCATCGAAAATATGAAATTTTCGCTATTATACAAATACTTCATTAGGATGTTTTATATGTATAAACCTTCGGGAATCAATTAATAATCAAAATCCGTTGCGTTTTTAAGAGATGAATCCTTAAAAATAAAGAGATAAAGACTGAAGATGAATTTTGTTTTATACTCTGTAGCAATGAATTAATATTAAAGCTATAAACGACCCCAGAGCTGGCAGTTTGCTGCATTGCTGCAAATCTTTCTATAGAGAGAAAAGTTGCCAGCATCTTGGGTACTGCACCACAGACAGCCTAACTTTTTACATTTATTTTTATTCGTTAATTAGTATAAAAATATACATTTTAATTTATATTAAGTTATATTTCGTGAATAACCCTTTTGGTCTAGCCATAATATTATTTATAACTAACAATTGATTTAATCCGATGTATTTATTGCTAAATTGAGAACATATTGTACCCTTTCACTAAAATACTAATTTAGATCGTGCCTATTTATATTTCTATTTTATGTTGAAATTTACTAACAAAACCTAATTGTTTAGATTATATTTTTATATAAACCACTTAAATTATTTAGTATCATTAAAAACTCATGATAGAGTAATTATATTAATTAGGATTATCAATGAAGTACTTACTAAACGCAAGATACCTATTACAAAATCGTTAAATACAATATAAAAATAATCGTTAAATACAATATAATATATACAATATAAATTCGAATTAACTACTTACTATTACCCAAATTGTACGCTTCGTTGATTAGCATACAAAAGCATTTTTCATTCAAATTTCTTTTTAAATTTCAGAACGTAAAATCCAATTCGAACATTATTAACTTCGCGAAGAACAACAGAATTGTACAGTGCTCAGAAAAATGTATTAAGACATTTTTCCTTGAAAATAATCAAACGATAGTTCAGTCATTACATAATGAAAGGGTACTTCAGTTATTATTTTCATGGTTACCTCCATATTACTCCATAATACACCGAAGTCACGTAGTATAATTAATAAATGACTAGTGGAGACCGTCGAACACAATTGACGTCCTCGTATACACCATACGTTATACATATATCTGGTTGCAACCATTGAAGGCTTCATGGTTACTAGGTAAACACGCAACCATAAATTTCAACCACATGGATGCATTGTAATTTCAACACACTAACCTTATAAATATACGCAGTTTTTCTTGATACATCTGTTTTTAAAACTGTATTTTTATTTATTTTTTTACTAGATTTAGCTCGCGACTACTTCCTCGTTTGTATACCTCCCCTCTTCACCGCCTCCCTCTCTTCACCGCCTCCCCCTCTTAACCCCCTTCCCTTCACCCTCTCCTCCTCTCTTCATCCCCTCCCCCCCTCTTCACATCCCAGAGTCAACATCATGTCTAGGACATGAATACAGAGTGATATGGTTACATCTTCAATAATGAAGAACTTTAATCACATATTTCAATCCCTTCAAGATTTTTTCGTGAAAAAAAAGTTGCCGATGTTTTTTCTCGAGTTATACCTCTACCTCTGTTCCAAGATTCATCAAAATCGGTTAAGCAGTTTAAGCTCTAAAGATAACATATATAGAGTTACTTATGCATTTGTGTGCCCACGACTTCGCCCGCCTGATAGGTACATACGTTGATAAAAAGTAAACTATCTGGGGGCACGGCAGTACCCCCGCCTACACCTATGCCATATATTATGTGAATTACTTGTGAATATATGATACGGTTTTTAAGATCTTCCTTAGGGTCAACTCTGTACCAAATTTCATCAAAATAGTTTCAGTGGTTTAGGCGTGAAAGCATAACAGACAGATAGAGATACTTTCGCATTTATAATATTTGAAGGGATAGGATGGTATGACACACCTTAGCCGTTCTGCATTGTAATTTTTTTTTAATTTATTTATCATAACAAAAACTACATCTTATAATACATATTATCTGTAATCTACACTAATATTATAAAGAAGAAAGATTTGATTGTTTGTTGGAATTGAATAGAGTCCGAAACTACTGGACCGAAATTATTTTACCATTAAAATCCTACATTATCCCTGATGAACATAGGCTATATTTAATACGAGAAAAACTAGGGATCCGATGAATATTTCGACAATGTAACCCTAAGTTGTGAAAAAGTATCAAAAAATCCTTATATAGCGTACGCTGCGGAAATAATTCACAATAGAGCAAAGTGATGTACTACAGTTTTATAGAGGACATCAATATCAACAAATAAATCCGTGATAGTGTATGTCTAACTGTTGCAGTATTCTGGTGACTGGTTCTTCCGAAGTGAAACCAGGGCAGTTTCTAGTAAACTATAAATTGCTAGGGTTGCCAACTTCACTATTAGGAACACTACATTTTTGAATAATTATACGTTTTACTCCTGAACAAAACAAAGTATGCAAAATTCATTAAGTTCACATCATATTGATGATTTTTGTTTATATTAAATATGTTAGCGCTACGAAATTACCTAATAGCAACTGGCCTGATGATATGTACATAGATTGCCTGATATCTAAGTCGTTGGTTGTGCAAAGAGCACTAAATAGGCTGTCTTTCAAATATAAAAAAAACATATATTGCTTAAATATTTATCAGACCTAACAGTGACTCTAGTAAAAAAAACTGGCAACCCTAATACCTGTTGAAACGTAATAAAAAAATCGACAACGATCAAGAAAATAAAAAAAATCGGAAGTTCAGATGACAACTATTTTATTCTTTTTCTAAATTACTTATAACAGGCCCAGTACCCACAGCATTACTTAACAGATAATATATAAGTTTTAATAAAAAAAATGAAGTACCTTTCCGCCCAACTCCATACTAAGGGTCCCAATAACGATCCCCTTGCAGTGCGCGTAGGGTGCGGTAGTGACGTAACATTCCCCCCACCCCAGCAGGTGGACGCGCGCGCACCCCTCCAGTATCGCTGACGTTGAATTACCTAACGCAATAACAAGCATAACTTTATATAGTCCATTTTCAACCGACTTCAACACAAGGCTTATTAAAAATTTAAAAACGCAAGCTTTAATTATAGATCCCTAATACATAAAAGTACACAAAATTTCATAACTGTTCAGGAGTACCCTCGGCTGGAGTCAATCCTGATCGTTGTATCAGATTATCATAAGAATGCATTGTCATCAGGAGGGAAGGTTGATGCAAAATTTCAGCTCCATAGTATAAGAGCAAGTAATTAAGCAACTAATTAAGCTTGCAAGATTTGAACCAAACACTTAGCAAATTAACATAGTACAATACAAATATACACTGTAAATTAAATAAAAGCTTTAATAAAAAGAGGTTCTTAGTTCGCGTGTACTTTTCAGTATATCAGGTTTAGTTTAGTTTTTATATGTGAACATAAAAATATAGTATTAAGCTTATAGTCGTTGCAAATCTGGATTTTTACCATATAAATTTGCCAATTTTTACCATTACAAAATTATAAATTTTAATCATTAAAGACATATAAATTTTTATCATTAAAAACATATAAATTTTTATCATTAAAAACATATAAATTTTTATCATTAAAAACATATAATTTTTTATCATTAAAAACTTATCAATTTTGTACGGAAAAAAATAGAGTTCGAATTTGCATCGAGCACAGAATAGACTATCAGTAAAAAAAATCACAATAATATTATAATTACTAATTAATACTATTAGGGTATCTATTTTTAGTATGGCGAAAATAAGAACGGAAAAATAAAAAAAAATAAACCAACTTCTGATCACCTAACCTACTTTATAATTTAGTGTATTTAACGAGATTGTTTTCAAATCCCTGGTCTTACAAAACTAATCCTTCCTTTTAAATGTCGAAAAATGAACCGGGATAACACAATCCCGCTTTCCGTGATCCCGGGATCGAATTCCTTACTCTATGCCAACATAAAATATATGCTAACTCACCATAAAACTTAGAGCGCGCCAACAGACTACCCTCGATTACAAAACCCTCCTTTCTGTTTGAAATATAGAAGGCCGAAATCGGTGGGTGGTGGGATACCTGATCAGAAAAACATACATACTATTAAAAGTAGTAGTCCTATCCTACTAATGCTACTAATCTTATCCTACTAATATTATGAATGTGAAAGTTTGAGATGTTTGGATGTTTGTCTTTCCTTCACGCGTTAATTATTGAACGGATTAAGATAAAATTTAGTACATAGATAGATTACATACAGGAAATGTGCATAGGATAGAATTTATCCCGGTTGTATGTTCCCTTGGGATGATTTAAACGTTTATATGTTTGGATGTTTGGGCTTCCGTCACGTTTTAACCATTAAACGGATTAAGTTTAAACTTGGTACACAGAGTACATCCAGGAAATGATTGAAGGATATGTTTTATCCCGATTGTAATTTCCCGTGGGATGCTCTGCCCGTTTATATGTTAAACGGATTAAGATTAAACTTGATTCAAAAATAGATCTGGAAAAACACATGGGCTACTTTTAATCAACACAATGACGGGCGAAGTCACGTGTAGAAATAGTTCAGACAAATGTAAGATGATACAGTAACTTTTGACGAAACTTTAGGGAAACGGTGTGCCCGACAGTACACAATAACATGAGCGCCTCCATGCTTCCGAGAGCACGTAAAGCCGTCGGATGTATTATTATCGTTAGAAAGTCGTTAAGTCTTGTCGACGGCTATAACGCTTAATTGGGTTGGCCACTAACCCCTCCACCAATCCACATCAGAGCAGCGTGGTGGAGTATGATCTATCTCTTCAGTTACCAGAGACCAGTGTTCAAAAGTATATTTTCATGAAACTCTCAAGTTATTTACAAAAGTAAATTAATGTTCGGAAGTCATACCCGCACTGGCTGTCAGCGCTTCTAAGAACTGCTCCTTCCAAGATGAAGTTCCAATGATGATTGATGCATTCGCTCTTTGTACAAGTTTATCTACAGTATTCTGGAACAAAAAGCTTTATTTATCTATATATGTCTTCTGCATCTGTGGAAGAAACTGTCTTGTCTCAAACTGTTTGAGGTTTTGGTTGAGGTTACCAACATTGCGTGGTTCATGTTGTTAAAATATGTATAAACGACAATAGGTCAAGCTCTGTTTAGTTTGTCCAATTCCAAGTTTACTCTAATTTCAATTTAGAATATTCTGCTTAGAATTTTAATTTAATGAATGAATGTTCCTGTCAATTTGAATTTAGAAAATGTTCCGGTCAATTTGAATTTAGAAAAAGTTTCTGTCAAATTGAACTAGGAAGATGCTCTCCAGAATTTGAATTCAGAAAATGTTCCTGTCAATTTGAATTAAGAAGATGCTCTTAAGGAGTTGAATTTAGAAAATGTTCCTGTCAATTTGACATTAAGAAGATGCTCTTAAGGAGTTGAATTTAGAAAGTGTTCCTGCCAATTTGAATTAGGAAATGCTCTCCCGAATCCAGTGCAGGTGCACATTCTCACCTTAAACTCTTTACTCTCCTTTATCCTGAGCTGTGCCCGCGTAATCTCCCCGGCCCGTGGCAGCCCCATCATCGCCACCACCGCTTCCTCCTCGGGCAGTGTGGCCAAGTGGTTGGAGTCATTGGACGTTGACACTGGCTGTTCGTTTTCTGAAACAGTACACTTGATTGAAACATTGTTGGAATTTTGAATCTCAGCGCTAACTTATTTAATCTCATTTGTTTTCTGTCCGTCAGTGAAGTTTACAAATTTCTTAGCTGTACTGTAAGCAACACAGATTTGGTTTCGTTCTGAAAGTATTTCAAAAGCTTTAGGAGTTTTTCTACTAGTGTGTTGATAGTTCTCAAAAATGTTTTCAAATGACTGCTAACTGTCTAGGTGTAACTTGATCTTTGCGGTACGACCTGCATTTATCTCAGTCATCAAATATTGATGATGTAGCAAGTATTGTTTTACGACGCGGTTTAAACTTATCTGCAAAAATTCGACCGCCTGATGGGCGAGTAGGCAATGACGCGCGGGCGCCGCAACTGGCTCGTTTTCGACGACGGTAAAATGTTTGTTTTCCGTAATTAGGTCATAATTTTTATGAGTTAGTCCAAAATGTTATGCCCTTATTGTTTAATTCATAACAGTTACGTCAAGATTGGTTTCTGTATAAGGACGAAACTGTATTGTGAATGTTTCGAGACAAATCACAAACATATCCGATTCAATAATAGTGCAGAAAGATAGATGTCGCCTTTTTCATGTACTTTGCTACGGCTTCCATAGATGGTGTTTCATCTATATTATATACGTACTAAAATAATCCCACCAAAATAAAAAAATAAATGTAATATTTGTGTGTTTGAGTTTTATTGATAAGATAAGCATACAATTTTAAAATAAATGCGTGATCCAATATAAACAAATACCTAATCTTGAACGATAATTTCTTTAGTCAGCATTGCCATCTAGTGACTTAGTGCGTTCCCGTTTCCTTTTGAGGCTAATTCGGATATCGTTTTATTTGGCATGGATAGATGGCACTAGTTTATAAGATTTTGTAATTTTTTTATAAAGTTAAAATTGCATTAAACTATTAAATTTCTCATAAGAAATTGGAGAGAAAGAGAGGGAAGTACGACTTTACCTTTTATATAGAACTGTGTATCTAGGAAATATTTGATCGAAACTTTTAGACGTTACAATAAAAAACGTCAAATAACAAAAAAAGCTTAACCGAATGATCTTTCATTTAATTGGGTCAAGTACGACTTTCCAGTATCGGGAAATATGGCAGTTTAACGAATTCCCTTGAAGGGAAAAGCTTCCCATTTAGGAAAATATTGTTTAAGTCAATTACACAAAACTTCGGGTAATTTTTCCTTTCGTTTCGGTTATTCTGGAAATTATGACTTATTTCAGTAGTATGGACTAGAATGGACGAACGAAAGGGTTTAATATTAAAAACTCCATAGATCATCAAGATATAGATGTTGTATGTATTAAGGATCCAGTAGCCAGCAAACCCTGGACAGTTTGAGATATACCCCGTGATCCTGTTTGTTTTGAAGTAATTAAAATATTACCCATACTTGGGATATGCAAAGACAAACAAAACAGTGCCATTTTGGCAGGTCTGTTTCATATCTCGCTTGCGTAAAACTAAAACGAAAATTTTGCGATAATTACTCGTAGATCGTATCCGTAACATCGATAATCCTAATTAATTGGAATTGGCGCTAGGTTTGTCGAAAAATATTATCTCAATTCTGTCACTTGTATTCAGAGTGTGTGAAAGAAACGATCGCTTAGATAATACAATATTTGATACATAGCAATCGTTTGTGCTATTATTGCTGATCGTTTGCTGTCTGCTCGCTGTTCGCGAATGTAAAAAGGGCTGCGGATGTGCCGGCAGAAGTAAAAATAATAATAATAAAATACGTTTATTGCCAAAAATACACAAATACCTTAAAGAACTATTATTTTACGGTAGCTAATAAGGTCAGGGACTCAGCTAATGCTGACAAGAGGCCGTGATCTCTAGCAGCGCTGATTTTCAGCCCTCCCTCATTCCCAAGGATGTTATGGGGAAATTTCGAGGACTCCCCAATTTACTCAATTGAGTAAGATTATTTAAAATTATTTCACAATATAATATTTATTCATTTCTCCAAAGAAAAAACCCTAATACATCTTCAATATTTAGGAGTGTGTAGATAACAACTTGAACAATTACAAAAGCTTTTATTGGCTGCTACCCCATTGCCCACTGCTGTGCACGGGTCTCTTATACTGAAGAGGCCTACATCGTACTCCACCACGCTGTGCCAATTGGTGATGTTAGTGGCCAAGTATCGGGAGTTTATAGGCCACCCCAGCCTCCGACATGGCTTAACGACTGTAATTTAACGATAAAAACCGGTACCGTAGACTTTACGTGTCTTCCGAGACAGGGAAGCGCTCCTAAAATGCTATATACATATAATATATATATATATATATATATAATTCACCCATTATTGCAATTATTTACAATGGGCGGACTTAATGCCTGGTGGCATTTTTTACCAGTCAACCGTTGGCGTTGGTGAGAATGTGTGACAGACGTTAACTAAAACGAAGACAAACAATAAAAAATCAACAAATATATACTACGCACTAAATAATAATATAAATATATACATACACATGAAACATATATATACATATACAGAAGAAGTACAAAAATAGTCCAAACCCAAAGATATTAGCCTCGATCATATTTAGCTATCGATATTGATTCCGAAACTTGACAATGAGAGACCGCGCGGAACCTTCACTACTTTTGTCACAGGACAATGAAAAAGGTTTCGTTGAAGGCTTTGTATACAAGTACCTTTCCACATCATTAATCAGAGCACTATTCAGAGCTGGGAGAAAAATTCCTTTGCATGGCTGTCCCACGATCGGCTATAAACTATTAAGCTTGGACATTAAGACAAATCTTCTTCTGAACACTTCTGTGAAAGTGACTTGGCTATTGATCTCTGAAGTTTTTTGTTAGAATTCAAGGCAAGAGCGAATTCAAAATGGATGTGAATTTGGGAATGACAAAATTGTGGAAAATGAACGCAATATCTTTCGTCAAATCACTCTCATATGTTTCTGACTAGCGTTTCGTGTGAACATGAATAGAAATGAATTTTGTCTTAGGGAGGGATATCTGGAAAATATCTTTTTTTTAGCGTATTCGATTAGGAAAACAAGGTTTATTAAAAATATTTGAAAACGCAGGCTTTCATTATAGATACATAACACAAAGAAACACACAAAATTTCATAACTGTATTGTTAACCGTTGAGGAGTTCCCTTGGCTGGAGCCAATCCTGAACGTACGGGTCATGCTTGTCATAAAAATGCGTTGTCATCAGG
>DWJZ01008295.1:0-11467 GCA_018249125.1 Asbolis capucinus
CGTGGGTTCGATTTCCACCCAGATCAAATTTTTGTGTGATGAACAGGAATGTTTGTTCTGTGTGTCTGGGTGTATAATAGAAATATCAGTTGTCTGAACATAATAGTACAAGCTAACGCTTAGTTTGGGTTCAGATGGCCGTGTGTGAGTTGTCTAATGATATTTATTTATTTATTATTTATTATCCATCCATCACTACGACCTGCACCTACCTAATACAATACGATCAAGAAGCGCTTATAACGGGAACAACTGTAACTATAGTTACAATGTACATATCTTACAAGATTTGTTCCATCGTTTGTACTGTCTGTGTGCGCTCGCTATCACTGTGATCAAACATGCCGACAATGAATAGGGATGTGTATCTTATTATCGATAAACTAGGTTTCATCCACGGTAGAAAATTATCATATACCAAACCAATACTCCAATCCAGATAATAATTACTTCTACACTCATACCCTCTATTAGGATTTTGAGTTCGCTGTTAAAAAAAAATCTTTTTACAATTGGGTGGCATGTAGGATAAAATTCAACAAGGCCGAAGATGTTACGAGGCTGAGAGAGCCGTAGGCATAGAAGAATCCTATCATTCAGAAACGAAATAAAAATATTTAAAAACACCACGCAATTTTAGAACGTCACTCGTAGTGGGGTGTCAATTTGATTAATATGCCACGGGCCTCATCTAGCTTATATAATAAAGGTTAAAGTTTGTGGGGATGAATGAATATTTTTTCCACGTTCATGCCAAAAATACTGAACAGAAAAAAACAAAGAAACGCTATAGTCTTGATTAACACGTGGGTTACTTCTTATCAACGTACCACGCATACAAAAATTAGTACAATAAAGTTACGCCACTTGAATCAACGAGAAATTCCCATCCCTAGTCACCTAATGATTCAATAATACAGACATAAATCGTGTATTTAATAAATCGCTCACCGCTGTCTGTGTTACAATATCAGGACGCGCGTTATAAGAGTTATTTGACATATACGTCGGGATAATAGCCACACAGTTTCATTGCGCATTCGAAGCATGTACATAGTACAGATTAATAATACTACACTGGAAGACCATAAAATGTATATATATGAAATAAATACAGGTTTCTTTCTTGACTATGTTACATCTAAAGTATTGTTATGCATACCGCGAACGCTTTATTTAAATTTTAATATTTTTACCCGACTAGATGCTAAGTGCTGGTAAAATAAAAATGAAACAATTTAAACTTCACAAAGTTTTGTGGTTTTGATAATGAAGATTTTCCTTAAATATTTTCATCCCTATAAACCCCTATAAACCTTTTTTGGCGGTCAAAGTAACTTATGTTCGTTTTAAAATTTTAGTATATCCCTGTACCAATTTTTAATTAAAATTGGTTCAATAATTTAGATTTTAAATCACTTTACATTACCTGCCAAGTTAGACAAATGTATACTCATATAATTATAAATTATGAATTTGACTTGATATTAGGTAGTTATATTATTTAGAACTCATAGACAAACAGATCACAGATTATAATAATCGACATTGTAATATCCAATCACTATCAATTTCTCCAGTACACGACAACAACATTTGTCGATGCCTCATAGCCATAATATTTTAATTAACGCGTTATGTCCCCAACGTGATATAGTGATTGGTTAATACACTTTTTGCTGTAATTAATTAGTTGAATATTAATTAGATCATTTAACTGTCAACTTTTTATAACCTAATGGTTTTTGTAATGTCTAATACAGGGGTGAGCAACCTTTTGAATTAAAGGACCAATTTTTTATTATATAATCAAATCGACTTAACGTTTCAAAGTTACTATATAAAATTTTTATTTGCAATTTATTTTTTAAATATTGTATTATTTTGTGTTTTGATGCAGTGTTTAACCTTCTAAGCATAAAAAATCTAATTTGAAAATACCCAAAGGGTCGCATGCGGGCCGCGGGTTGCTCACCCTTGGTCTAATGTATACATATATATCTAGTTTTAGATCAGTGATTCTCAAAGTGATCCACTCCCAGGGGTAACGCGAAAGTTTGCCTGAGGTATTACGTGGATGTGAAAAATCCCTATATCCTCCAGTGTCCCCACCGAAACCAGTAAATCCTTCTTACTCGTATATTATTAATGCGAAAATTTGTGAGGATGGATGCATGTTTGTTACTTCTTCATAACATAGTCTAGAATGTTATTCTGGAATGTTATTCCAGACTATGTGTTAACATAGGCTTACTTTTTATCAACATACCTACTTTTTAAATGCGCCAGAAAAGTTTGGGGATCTCTGTATAGCTTCGATACAATACCGTGAACCATATAAAATGAATATTTATACATATGTTTTGAAATGTAACATATGTATATGTATATGAAGGCGATTTTCACAAAAGGTAAAGTCATAGTTATAGCTGCCATAACAAATAATATAAGATCTTAAACTATAATAAGAGCAATACTTATATACAAATTATGAAAATTTGGAATTTGGGTCTTTTTGGGTCAAGGAATTGATAATGGTTTTCTAGTGTGGTGCAGTATGCTCTATGCCTCCTGGACCAACGATGGGTTGAGCCAATCGATCAACACAGGTTTCATTTAAAAAAAAATGCGACGCATTGTAAAGACAGGTAACAATGAACTTACGTCTTTTAGAAAATGAATTATTTGGTTCGTCTTTTAGTTATGCTTTATAGCTATAAAAGTTCAGCAGATAGCCCGAGCAAAGCTCGATTCACCACCACAAACGGTATATTCAAAAAACGAGTTCTATGAATAATTAACTATTCCGTCAAGTATCAAAAGTCAAAAATAGCACTAATCCTATTTAAAATATGATTCTGTCAATCAATAGTCGTTAAATATTTAATATGCTCAAATCCCACACACAATCATCCCGTCAACAGTTGCGTCATGGGAGGCCACGCTGTCCCATGATGTAAGATTACTTACATATTAATTACTAGTTCTCCGTCGATGGTTTTAATAAGAATGTGTATGTATTCCTCTGGCTTTCATTAAGTGAGCTCGATGTTCATATGATGAAGTAAAATATTTTGACTTTGACTTTGTCGGCGTAAAATATTGATTAAAAGTAACCAATGTGTTATTCCTTACTTTAATATATATATATATTTTGACTATATATATATATATGAAATTAGAATTCAATTGAATTATGTAAGATAAATAATTGACAGGCCGGTTGGTCTAATGGTTAGTGAACCTGACTGCTACACCGAAGGTCGTGGGTTCGATTCCCACCTCGGTCAAACTTTTCTGTGATGAGCAGGAATGTTTGTTCTGTATGGGTGTACAAAATAAGTATATGTGTATTTAAAAAAAATATACATATGTATGTTTATCAGTTGTCTGATCACCATAGCACAAGTACGCTTTGTTTGGGGTCAGATGGCCGAGTGTAAGTTGCCAAAAGATATTTGTTTTTGTATATATTCTTCTAGCTTCCGCCCGCGACTTCTTCCGCGTGGAATACTTACTTTAGGCTAACGCTAACTTTAACCCGCGACTGCGCTTCTGTCTTACACGATTTTTGCGAAACTTTAAGCGTTCACGCAGAGCACGCAGCGGAAGCTCTCGATAGGAAATAAATCCCCCTATTTTGAAAAATTCTTCATTGCTGCTCCGCTTCTTTTAGATATCGATAAATGGGCTATCTAACACTGAAGGAATTTTTCAAATCGGACCAGTAGTTCCTGTGATTAGCGCGTTCAAGCAAAACTCTTCAGCTTTATAATATTAGTATAGGTTCATTTTATAATGGTCGATACCTCAGTAGTTAATTGCGGTACATCCAAACTTTTATCCATTATAGACGGAATAATCTGTGGTCAATAAAATTACGATTAATATAAATTAATTAGATGTGACGGCTCAGTGGACTGTTAACTGACCTCCCACGCAGAAGATATGGGTTCAAATTAGAGACATGTTAATAGAAAAGTAATGTTTAAGAAGAAGGTAGAAGAAGATAAGTAAGTAATAGTGAAGAAGACTGGTCTGAATTAAAAAACCGCAACTGACATACTAGTTTATCTGCGGTTGAAATTCAATCGTAATTCAATTAAAAACAAGGTTTATTAAAATATGTATAAATACAAGCTTTAGTTATAAATCCCTAATAGATAGAAATACACAATAATTCGTAACTGAAAACCATTGAGGAGTTCCCTTGTCTGGAGTCACATAGTATCAGATCAGGTCATGTTTATCAAAAAAAATGCACCGACTTCAGCTCGGAAGCCTTATATAAAATTTCAGCTTAAGTGTAAGCAAGCCTAAGTGTAAGCAAGCCTAAGTGTAAGTAAACAGTGTAAGAGAAAGTGGGCCTAATTAAGCTTGCAAGATTTGACCGTAACAAACAAATATACTAACGTACTAATATATAAACATACACTGCAAGTTAAATAAAAGCTTGTAAATACATTGCCGTAGACACTTCTGAAATTGCCAAACGACAGTATGTCAAATGCATGTTACGGTGTATTATATTTTCATATAGATAAGAGTACAAATAATAGTAAATAAATATCTTGGGATATCTCACACACGGCCATCTGACCCCAAACTAAGCATTAGCTTGTTCTATGGTGATCGGACAACTGAGAATCATACATAAATATTTTTTTTATATATACTTATATTTACACCCAGACAAATAAGACAAACATTCCTGCTCCACACAGAGAAGTTTGAACTGGGTGGTATTCGAACCTACGACCTTCGGTGCAGCAGTCAGGTTCACTTACCACTAGACCAACCGGCCTGTCAATTAAATAAATATCTTAAGGCAACTCACATACAATGCATTTTTATGACAAGCATGACCTGATACTACGTTCAGGATTGGCTCCAGACAAGGGAACTTCTCCTGTTAAGAATGCAGTTACGAAATTTTATATATTTTTTTTTAATTGTAGATCCCTTGAGTATTTGAATTATAGATCCATTGATCTATAATTAAAGATTGTGTTTTTTTAAATTTGAATGAACCTTGTTTATACATACTTATACAGATATTTTTATAACATCCAGAGACAGAACAAACATTCCTGCTCATCATAGAAAAGTTCTGGGTGTGGATCGAACCCACGACCTCCGGCCTAGCCATTTTCACTAACCACTAGACCAACTGGCCAGTCTACCATTAAGGTCATTAACTTCTTTAAGGTCATCGTCCTATCTGACAACATAATTGACGATATAAATGTATTCACGAACAGACATCTCATTTATATGTAAATGAGGAATGTCGCTTTTGATAAACATTTGATTCCTGTGTAGGTACGATTTGGATAGAATACGGTTCGGCAACGGGCCACTAATGACCCATAAACTACTGCTGTGTGACCTACACAGATGACATTTACATGACCAAAATTGGCAGTTCTTGTGACCTCCCGTCAACGATACCAATGCTTGTAACATTTGTGGCCCTCATACAAGAAAAGGTTGCCGACCCGTTGGACAGATCATAGTTTCCGGAACTATTTTTCTCATAGACCATTTTTAACATTTAACTACTCTGTAACAGATAGACCGGCTGTTAAAATTCTAACAGATTCGGAAAAGTCAAAAATTGTGAAAAATTTGGGGTACAACCAGGGTTGTCAACTTTTTTTTTTGAATATAGTATTTTTTTTAAAATGACGATAAAAAATAGTACCTACTCTTTGGAGAGTAAAAAAAGTTATACTTGTTTTTTTTTATATTTTTTATGCTTCACGCACACGCACATCACGGCAGTCAAACGAAAGGCGCGTTAAAAATTTGTGGAATATTATTTTATGAGTCATAGCGTTGCAAAATATACATATTGGTATGTTGTAATGAAATATAGTACTTTCACGTACTATATATTTCTTGAACAGTGTATAGTATAGAGTAAAGAAATACAATACAATACTATATAATATAGTTCAGTTGGCAACTCTAATTAAAACAATAATTTGATAGACCGGAGACAGTAACTTATTTGTTATTGCACACGCTTGGTGTTTACAGCATACTGCGGTTCTCTGCCGATGCACGTAAAACTTGTATTATTCTTCTGTACTACGTATATTGCAAAAAGGGTTTACTAATAAGAAAACTGATGAAATATCAGTAAGCTATTACACTTTTAAAAGATGTTACGACGTACGAGTATAAAGAATTATAATTTAAAAAAAAACGAGGAGTATTCGGCAAATTTCTGCGTTCGTCCACACTTGGTGTCTAACCGCGAACAGTTTTACAACCAAACATCTGGTTCTCGGGTTTGAAGATGCTATTATACAGAATTATCAGGCGATAAAATAAATAAAAGTAATTTTCAAAAATTAACTCACTTCAAAATGGAACTCAAAAATTCGGATCCTACAATTTGTTTTGAGGTTACTAGTAATATAAATATACATAAACTAGTTGCATGCTCAGTGCAGCTTGAGCAGCTCTCCTGTACTATACTAATAACAAAAGTTTTTCTACATCTAGCACTTACTGTGACGATCAGAAACAGTATTCTAAAATGCTGTTAATAAGGCCTCTTATGCTGAAACTTGCTGAATAATTTACTGACGTAAATGCTTCAGCCCACACGTTCTATACAACTGGCTTTATTTTTTGTTTAACATAAATAAGTTAGCGCTTGACTGCGATGCCATGATGGTTAATAGCGACGAAGTCTTTGATAGTAAAGCGCACTAACTTAGAAGCCTCACTCTTGACAGTTCTTGTTAACTTAGTTAAAAAACCGTTTAATATCCGTTTTACTATGGGACGTACAGGCCCTGACGAAGGGGGGAGCCTGATGGGTCATTCTGGCTCGGGATTACTCGACAGAAAAATATTTAATCAAAAATCCCACCGATAAAGTCGATGATGGTTCAGAGTAGACAGTACCTTAAGCTCCAGATACTGGCTCCTTCAACTGCTTCTCCCTGGAAGTTTGTCAACACAGACGACACTAATAACCACTCGCACTTGAAGGGTTAAGTTGGCTTGTAGTAAGCTGATGCTAGATATGAATACCACCCACTCGGGATCCCGCACAATATCTCAACAGGAATTAATGCGGCTAAAAGGATTTCTAATGGATTTTAACGATAAAAACGATAGTTGGCGGCGACGCGTGTTCACGACCGGCGCGCGAGTTTTTTTTTTCTTTCTTCATTCGTCCGTTATCGGCTGGCAGCCGAGGATTGCCGAGCTTGGCCACGAACCATTGGATCGGCGGGAAATTTAAATTACCGACGAATATTGAGAATTACTTATTGTTAAGAAATTCAGAATCGCGTAGAAATTTTATAAGATCTCCATCTTGTACTAATCGTATCTGAAAACCTCTCTGTTGTGAACCAAGTGGACAATATCACATACTCACAACACTTTATATAATTTTTTTACTAGGTGCAAAATATTTGGCACGTTTAATAACAAACCGTTGCTTAGCAAACAGTGACAAATAGGAGTATTAAACTTTTTCTTGTTTAAGCAGCTGTTACCTCTTTTATGCCTTTACATTTTTATGACTTTTACTTGTAAATCATGCTATTTGCTTGGTGACAAATGCAAAGTGTATTAAAACGAAAATCTATAAATTATAAATATAATATCTATACTGATAATAAAACTGTAACAAAGTCAATTCTCTACATTAAGTATTTTTTAAAATTTAATACAATGCTTTGTTTTTGATGTCGAGACCAAATTAATTTTTTTGGATTTATTGTCTGTCTGTCTGTTCGAGCTTCACGCAAAAACCACTGGACAGATTTAGATGAAACTTGGCATAGTCGTTGTTTAAAACCCGAGTATGGTTATAGGATATGTTTTATCCCAGGAAATGGCTTAGTTCCCACAGGATAACTGGTTAAAATTAGTATGTCAACTATGAAACCGTCGACAATTCTTCTTCCTAAGCGAGAGCAGTTTCTAGTGACATATAAACTATTTTAATAACCAATAAAAATCGGTGAAATCCGTCACGGGCCACGCTCAATGTGGCCCGCAGGATTCCGTAACTTACATAACTTCTGAAACGTTAAACCTATTCGTGATAATTGCCCCTTTATATCAAAAATTTAGAATCATCTATTTTGCTGACACACATAACCTTAAAAAGTAATGAAATTTGGTCTCTCGAACGGGAGGAGCGGGCTTCAAATCCTGCTCGTACCTCTGATGATTAAAATATGTTTATTATACGTTATTATTATATGTTATTTACGTTTCAGAAGTTCATTATCACTTGCTATGTTGATTGAAATCATCGTGAAGAAACCTGCACGTCTGAGTTCTTCACAACAGTTCTGAAAGGTCATATAGAGCAAGGCTGCTACATAGGCCCGTGGGGTATAATATGGCCCGCGAACGAATTTAAAATGGCCCGCGCAAGTATGTTTTTAGACATTTTTTATTACGAAAGTCTTTATATTTAACTAGGAACCACTAATAGCCCTTAGTCAATTTATCATCTCTCAGTTTGGCCCGACTGTCAAAAAGGTTGAGCATCCATGATATAGAGCATAACAAAGATTGAGAACCGCTGTAAAGAAAATGTTATAAGTAGATGCTTTAATGGTACTACGGAATTCCTCAGTAAATATTGTAAGTTTAATAACCGCTTGACGAGTTAATGAAAGTCATTCCCTGTGGTGGTGGTGGCTGGTGTTGCGTCACCAGTAAAAGTATGAAGTACTTGAAGTACACCTGATGGTACTTCACATCAATATTGCGTTTGATAGGAAATACATTTAATGACTCGGAAGTTAGGAGTATTTGCTGAGTACAGGCGTTCTGTTATATAAGTTTTATGTTTCCGCGGGTACAACACCATTGTCCGGGATAAAATTGTCCATAAAGTCTCTATAGTCTACAATAGTACCCAACTTTATCTAAATCAGTCTGATGGTTTTAGAGTTATTATACTAATTTTAACGTGTTATCCCTCGGGAATAAAGCCTCTTCCCGGGATAGAAAGTATTCTATAGCCTCGCTAGGTAAATGGACTACCCAACACAAAAGTAATTTTTCAATTCGAATTAGTAGTTTCTGAGATTTGCGCGTTCAAACATACAAACTCTCCAGGTTCATATTGTTAGTATAATTTTTTTTTACTTTCTATAAATTAATGCTTGACCGCGATCCTGCCTGATGGTAAGTAGTGATTTGGTCTTATATGGTAATGGGCACTTATTGGGCAAAAGCTTAAATTTCGTCCGTAAATCCGTCTGTCCGTCCGTACATATCACTACGGGGATGAAAAATATCATCGAATGAAGGATCCCTTTATGAAATATGAAACTAAAGTTTTACCTTTTTGAGGGTTGCCATTGCATCCCACAACTGTCCCACGACTGGGCTCGGTTCTCCACTCATAATGTGAGTGGTAAACGCCGTATTAATTTGACGCTCTGCTTCTCTTATCTTCTCGCTTTGACTCAATATTTTGGTAGTAATAATACAACTAGAATGATCAGTGACAAAAATTGACCTCGACACATACCAGCTCACTTGAAATGTGGGCTGGTATTTTGTTTAGTTCGTTTCAAACAGCCGACCCATAAACACGTTCCACAATGTTGCTATGTGTATTCTAATTATTTATTAGAACCAACTGGATACAATGGGTGTAATTAGGTTGGACGTAGAATGTTTTTTTTTAACTTTTTCTTAGTTGGACGAATATTTAACTATAGGCATATGGAAGTCAGGTTCAAAATGTTACTAAAATTACTTTTTTAAATGATTCGAGTGTAGCGTTCATAGCCCGGCGGCTTGTTTCGGATGGAAGCGATCGGAAGCAACAGCGGGCGCGGTCAGTAGGAGGTTGGGTGACCGCTAGTGGCAAAAATTTCAATAATGTTTCCGTACTTCGGAGGGCACGTAAAACCGTCGGTCCCGGTTGTTATCGTTAGATTTCAATCGGTAAGCCATGTTGGAGGCCTTCGGGCGAGATAAAAACTTCCGATACTTGGGTTGGCCACTAACCCCTCCACCAATCTGCATTGGAGCAGCGTGGTGGAGCATGCTCTAGCCCTCCTCAGTATTAGAAGAGACTAGTGGGCCATTAATGGCCAAACCAAATCATGTTAACACAACCTTCAAAATGTTTAATTTATATATATACTAGCCTCTGCCCACGGCTTCGCGCGCGTGGTAAATTGTTAAAAAGTAGTCAATGTGTTTTTCCACTTTCTCATCTATCCCTGCACCAAATTTCTTTCAGATCCGTTTAGTAGTTTTTACAAAACGTTCAATTTTATAATATTAGTAGGATTTAACCCACTTTAACTACATACATATCATTGTGTCTCACGTCGTTACACTCTTATTTACTTATCTACATTAAGTGTACTTTATCGTGTTATCAGAATCTAACTTATAAATAATTATCTATATGTTAGCATATTATTATATTATAAAGCTGAAGAGTTTGTTTGAACGCGCTAATCTCTGGAACTACTGGTCCGATTTAAAAAATTCTTTCAGTGGTAGATAGCCCATTTATCGAGGAAGGATATAGGCTTATATCATCACGTTAAGACCAATAGGAGCGGAGCACCAATGAAGAATTTCAAAATCGGGAGATTTTTTTTCTATGCAGAGCTGCTTTTTTCTATGCGTGAACAGTTTTGCAAAACTCATGTATGACAGAAACGTCGTGGGTTAAAGTTAGCGTTAACCCAAAATAACTGTTCGCACGTGGACGAAGTCGCAGACGGAAGCTAGTGTATTATATATCGCATCTTCGCTCAAGGGCCTGCGACTTGTGTCGATTGTACGTGATAGAAAAGTACGTTAAGTAACTTCGGGCGTGTGAGGAAAATTTATGTGCAAACACTAGTGGCAAAAATTTCTTGAGCGCTTCTGAGCGTCGATGGCAAGTAAGCCCGTTGGTTCCAGTTGTTAATCTTGGAATGTACTAAGCCTTGTCGGAGGTTTTCGGGTGGTATAATAAATTCCAATTGGCCATTTACCCATTCACCAATCTGCAGTGGAACGGTGGTGTATTTTCTAGGGCACGGGTCGACAACCTTTTCTTATATGAGGGCCACTAATGTTATACGGATATTGAGCGAGCCATGTTTCATATAATAAACAGATTTTGCATTTTCAACCAATAAAATTGGTATTATAATAAGTAAGAATTATTAAGCTACTGCGATTTTTGAGGTCGTACTTGGCATGTCTCGATATTATGATCATTGGAGATCGTCGCGCGGGCCACACCGTAGTGGCATACGGGCCGCATGTGGTCCACGGGCCAGGAATTACCCATGAAATGAAATGAAAATTGTTTATTTCGTCTTAGGAACGAAACGCTCACTTAACGAAAGTCAAATTGTACAATTTAAAGTCCCTACTTGAGTTATAAATTTACTAACAATATATAAAAAAATATATATATTTAAATGAATTCTTTGATATAACCTAAAGTCCATAT
>DWJZ01008296.1:0-11466 GCA_018249125.1 Asbolis capucinus
AATACAGCGCTGTTAATTAAACCATCGTTACCCCCTGATACCTAAAGTTCTTCTTTTCTACTGCAAAGTAATTAAGTTGAGGCGTGCTCCGGGCGGGGATTAAAAAATACGAAATGTTTAGATCTTCTGCAAACGTAAATTGATGCTTCCACAACCTTTTATTTTGTTTCAGTCATGTCACGGTGACAGTGACAGGGACAGTTGACGATAGAAAACGCGGGAAATGGCCAATTTTAATTCTGTTCATAGATCTGCGATAACAGATAGATAGTGGTTTAATATTGCTAGGGTACTGAACTTATGTTGTACGATAATATTACAACTGTGTTCCAATTATTGTGATTTCATTAATATTGTTATTATCGATATAATAGTAAAATGTGTACATTCGACGAGGTCATTTTAATTCACGGGGGAGAGTTGTAGACTATTTATGATTCACTCTGTATAACTGTTTAATACTTAGTTACTACTGTCGTTTTTCAGGATTTCATTGCAGTCGAACCATGACCACGATGCATTAACTTCATTGTTTACTTTTTCCCATGCTGACGTCCGCGTGGACTGGGTGGCACAGACAATTTTGCACGATGAGAGTTTATGGTCTGGAATAACACAAAGGCTTCTTTTTATCAAACTTACCACGCAGGGGCAGCCGCGTTCGGAAACTGTGTATCATCTGCAATTTATCGTATCCGGGACCACTTTAATGATTGTCATGTACTAAGGCAGACACGTTTGGGACGTGATTATTTTGTCTTCAGAGAACTTTTTTTTTCTTTTCAATGAATATTCAAAGTATCTGAGTAAGTCTCAGGCCGCATCTTATGAGATTTATGATGAATCCAGCAATTTTATTACAAAAATCTTCAATTTTTATCCTTAAGCTCTTTAGCCCTGGCAAGACCCGCGGAAATAACATAGATTTAACCTGACATCTCGTAAAAAAAGAAATAAATTTATAAATCTTGGTAGTTATTGGAATATAACAGTTAACTTTACATTAAAAGAGAACGCCTGAGGAGTTATTTGTTTTAAATTTAAGTTTGGCTTTCATCTGTTGCGCTCGTTGATCTATGAATTCGCCGATGTTCGTGCGATGAATTTAGGCAGGCTAGGATATTACATTAGGATAGTATATATTACGATGTCGAATTTCATATACGATTTGTTCGGATCCGGACGATATCGTACTGGAGCTTCATCAACGAATACTGACGTGGAAATCTGCATCCGTTAACAACAATTTGAATAAAATCTAGTTTTATAGAAAAAAGCTTTTTTTTTTATTTTAACTGGTGATGGTTGAATGGAATCCTTTTGATATATGTATTTTTGCAATCGAATTTAGGTTTTTGTGGAGATAGCTATAAATTTAAATTAGAAGAAAAACTCCTGCACAAACCCTCGCACTGCGATTATCTATTTGAGATCTGGTTAATAAGTCAGAGGTTGATAATTTCTCAGTTTTGTTATAAAACAATCTCATTAAATGTTTTACACTACTATCTTGAGCCGGAGCATTTCAATATCACAATAAACGAGTTGTAAAAGAAGGGAAAAGGAGCGTCGAATTTACTTTTAAAGTATTATTTTCAAACAAAATTCTTAACAAGATTTGTACGGATGAGAAAAACCTGACTTTTTGTAGTGTTGAAGTTCTAACATGCTTTTCAAGAAGTCAGCTATGTTGTAAATAAACGGCTGAACCCAAAGGAGTCTTATTTCAAAGTGAATTACGTTCTTACTAATTACCGCTAATGGACAAGGCGTTTCCTTGCAACACGAAGCTGTTTTAACTTACTTATTTCACTTGTATTCTTATGTTAAAAACAACATTATTATTACTTAAGGCTTACATTGTTTTCAACGATAATTATGAGACCTCCCCGGCTTTTATTGATCGTAGTTGATCGCCTAAGTTAATCAAAAGTGAGCGCGACCTGTAGGAAGAAAGATAACCGCCGTCAACAATTTTTAGTGTTTCCGAGCTAAGTTACGGCAGAAGCTTACGGCATGAACATTTTAACACTCGGGCCCCTTCACCGATCAGCATATTAGCAGCGTGGTGAAGCAGTATCTACGTCTCGTGGGGAGACCTCTCAATAGTGGACAGTGGGTAGTGCCATACGATATTATGATTTTTATTTTATTCAGTTCCTCTAATAATAAAGACAAAAGATTTGTATCTTTGTATGTTTGTAACGAATAAACTCAAAAAGTACTGATCAGATTTCAAAAAGTCTTTCACCATTAGAATGCTACATTATCTATGAGTGACATAGGCTATATAAAGCAGGTTTATATTATATTTTGTTTAGCTATAAATAAATAAAATTATCGTCTTCGAGAAATGTTTACTCTTCTTATTTAAAAAATAAAACACATAATGTCTACCCGTACGCAGCCGGGGCGGGCCGCTAGTATACGATAACCCTTAGGTGATAAACCTCGTACTTTAGTTGGTAGATGTCCCGGTTTTTTTAAATATTAAATAAGTTAATGCTCGACCACGAAACCACCTGAAGGTAAGTGGAAACGTAGTTTTGATGGTAAAGCACACTAACTTAGTAAAGGCCTATTCATTTTTGATTTGAAGACATTTACATTATAATCAAACGGGTATACCGACGCGGGCAACTTATTCCTTCGCAGTACGGATAATGAAGGCCGTGGCGAAACGCGATGGGTTCGATCCTCGTAGCATTAATGTCACAGATTAGTGTTTGGTGGTCAGTCATGGTTGCAATTCATGACTGAGCTATTTGTGATGGCTGTGCGAGCCGGCTCTGTCTAGTCGTTTCGCTTACAACACAATTTGTTTCAACAACCAAAAATTTATGCATAATTTTGAAAGACATGCTGAGAAGTTTGGTCGATGTTTCTTATCATATTTTTTCTGGTACCTTTCCGAAACGGTAGTAGATTCAAAATGTTTAACGAACATAATTGTGTTGAAAATACCAATATGAAAGTAATGAGTTGAGTTCGATTATACTATTAGTTAATATTCATTTATTTATAACTTCAGCTCCACCATTAAATAAATAAATATCTTTGAACAACTCACACACGGTCATCTGATCCCAAACTAATTAACTTGTACTATGGTGATCAGAGAACTGATAAACATACATATATATTTTTAAATACACACTTATATGGATATTTACACCCAGACACACAGAACAAACATTCCTGATCATCATAGGAAAGTTGATATTTTTTAGTAGTCGACTGAATCACCAATTTTTGTCTATGTATGACGTCAGGAGGTCGCCAGAATTTTTCAACCCAAGTAAGGGTAGCATATTTAAAAAAGGATATCTCATTCTCTCTTTTTCTCCCCGTCCTTCAGTCATCCTCCCCAGTCTTCTTCTGTCACCCATCCTGAAGTGATACGTTCTTGATGTGTCTGTGGTCAGTTGCAGTGGTCACTGATCCCAGTTGCTTTACCAATGTACGGCACCCTTGTTTCTTTGTCTTCCCCGCGCAGGCAACGCGTTAGTACCACAGCCTGGTATTATTAATGTCCTTGTGTGGCGGTTATCACTTACCTACCATAATTTTTTTTTAATTTAATTTATATATATTTATATAAGTTTAAATTTTACAATTTTATATTGTGAAGCATTGCATAAAACTGTGTTCCGGTTTGACCGCAAGATGACCGTCTGGTCGTTTGCCTGCTAACCACATAATAAAAAGATTGAAAAACA
This sequence comes from Asbolis capucinus, assembly GCA_018249125.1. Lineage (NCBI taxonomy): Eukaryota > Metazoa > Arthropoda > Insecta > Lepidoptera > Hesperiidae > Asbolis > Asbolis capucinus. The sequence continues at coordinate 3,720 of DWJZ01008296.1, forward strand.
TAATTTACTATGTAAAAATTCTTCAGTTTTAATTAGCAATATATTTCCTATTTATAAATATTACATTACATTTGCAGTTGAAATTGATATAAAAATGCCAAGTACAAAAAATGTACAGTAGCTGCACTTGAGGATAGTACGACCTTAATGTACCGCTTTAAAATTTATCATTTTATTTTTTGCCGCAGAACTCAGCGCCCAGTCTCAACATTTCCTGTTGCCAGATCTTTGTATATTGTGAGCAAAATTTGTTGGACGTAGTTAAAAACTAAAATACATACATATATAGGTCTGTGCATGATTATAAAATATTATACTATATTGCAAGTAAATACAATTTGAATAATTATTCATACATTTGCATACAGTCTTCGCCTGTATCAACTTATATTATAAAATTAACATTATGAAAATTCTATACATTATAAAAGTAACAATGTAATTACGTCGTGTGATCATATGACACATAATCAATAACTAAATAAATATAAACCACCTGGCATCTGGGAAACGCACCTAAAGTTGTCGGAAAATCCTTTTATATCATTAAAAAAAAAACGATTTCAAACGACTTTAGTACCAGCTTTCGAACAAAAAAGGATTATCAAAATCGGTGTATTCAGTGAAAAGCTCTGAGCTAACATTTATAGAGAGTAAAATAAAAAAGATGCGGACGAATTGTGAACTACTAGAGCTCTGGTGTCTTTAGCCACTTTGTTAAGAAGTCCCTGGAAAAGGTTTTGGTATCAAAATGATATCGATCGGACACATGGTGGACGAGTTGATGCTTAGCAAGGCCAAGTATAGCTAGTAACATTATATGTATATTTCACAATACTGTAATTAAACTTTAATAATGTTTTGACAGTAAGACATAGATGTTTTTTACAAGCATTTATTTAACTTGCAGTGTATGTTTTTATATTTGTATATTTGTTTGTGTTGGAGTTAAATCTTGTAAGCTTAATTAGACCCATTTCTTCTTACACTACGCAGCTGAAATTTTCCATAAGCCTTCCTACTGATAACAATGCACTTTTATGATAAGCATGACATGATACTACGTTCAGGATTGGCTCCAGATAACAGCAGACAACTACTCAACGGTTAACAATACAGTTATGAAAATTTGTGTGTTTCTTTGCGTCTAGGGTTGTCTGTTCTTATAAACCTCATTTGAAGTCGCTCAGGAAGTAAATATTTCGTAGTATTAAACCAAATCTTGTAATAGTTTTCTGAAATGAAATGACGTAATCATAGAGAGTGAGGTTTATTTCACGATTCTTGTTAAGGACCCTGGATCTGGAATGACATCCACGGGCTGATAAAAGACAATGAAAACATGTTTTTAGTCTTTCGTACTAAGGAAATCTTGTTATTGCACAGAACAGCCATCGTACAAGCGCTATATGTATATGTCTGCGCGCAAGCTGCTACAAAATAAAAGCCGGCTGCTCCGGCAACAGCAGCTGCAGGCAGCGCTCGCAGCTGTTATGTTCAGCGCTTGAGGCGCTCGACTCACGTCGATGGGCTGCAGTTCACTCTAAGCTTTGATAGCACACACACACAAATTACAATGAAATACCTATCGCGAGACTGTCAACTACTCTTATATTATAGTAATTATTCGTTATCCTATATGTTACACTACAGCACTAGCAGTTCTTGTATGAATCAATATTGGAATGAAAATACCATCTCTAAACCATCGATTACAATTGATATTGGATGTTAAGGATTTTTTTGGGTCAAGGAATCGATTAATTAAAATGTGATTTTGGGTAATTTTGAGAAATATTAAATTCGCAGAAAGCCATTCTTTTAAATGAATAACGGTTATTTGGTTCTTTAATTTAGTTGAGTCTAAAATACCTAATTGCATTGTTAATTATTATATTAATCGAATTATAATTAAGATTTAAAGACATTATTGTATACTAGATGGCTCTGATCAAGCTTAGTTAAACAGGTAGGTACTAGCATATATACAAGACTGCTAGGAAATGGAAGAATAACAGAATAGCTACATTTTCCAAGAACACCTGGATTTTAAAATGGAAACTCAATATTGGTTCACTATTTAGCTAATAAAAGTTCTGTTGTACTGTATTCCGTAGAACATGTTCAGCGGTAGGAGAGCGCTTCACTGAATGGAAGTTAGCCTATTAGTAGTTTTAGTAATATTTTTTTAATGTGAAAAAAAACATTTTAAAACAAGCTTCAACTATAGATCCATAATATAAACAAACACACCAAATTTCATGACTGTATTGTTAACTGTTGAGGAGTTCCCGTGTCTGGAGCTAATCTAGAACGTATCATCAAGTCATGCTTGCCATAAAAATGCATTGTCATCAGGATAAAAACTTTATGCAAAATTTCTGCTCCATGTTGTAAGGAGAATTTGCTCTAATTAAGCTTGCAAGATTTGACCCGTAACAAACTAATATACAAACATACACTGCAAGTTAAATAAAAGCTTGTCAATAACATCTATGTCTTACTGTTAAAACATTATTAAAGTTTAATTACTAGCTATAGTCGGCGTTGCTAAGCATCAACTCGACAACCATGTCTCCGATCGATATAATTTTGGTACCAAAACCCTTTTCAGGGAATTCTTAACAAAGTTGCTAAAGACCCCAGAGCTCTATCTTCTACCATTTCAGAGTCTATAAAGAACAAACAAACTCACAAACAATCATTGATTTGTACATACATATATAGATAAACAGACAAACAAGCAGGACTGGTCTCGGGTCTGCTTCTACATTGCGAGGGGTTCAGGCCATCGATCTCTTTCAAGAATTTTATGGGGCAAGTGCAGGTTTCCTTACAATATTTTCCTTGCAATTTTGAAAATCAGAGGTGCGCACCGCAAGTTGAACCCAGGGCCTCCGGTTCGGAAGACCAAGATTCAAACCGTTACGTCACGGAAGCGCTCAAGAATTTTTACGTCGTCACCACTTACTTTCCGTGCTCACCTGCCGTTACTTAACTTTGTCGGTCACTCACGATCGAATCAAGCCATAGGGCCATGACGGCTTTGTACCGTATTCAAAACAACATCTGCTCTAACTGTATCTCGTACCAACAGATACAAAATAGCAAAAGGTTTGTATTATTTTGACAGCTCGGTATTCCGGCACATATTGTGAGCAGCGGAACGCGCGGCTATCATGTCCATGCCGGCCGTAACGATGTGTAAACAATGGTTGCCAGGGATGAGGTAAAAAAATACCTAGCCACGCGAAATGTCTGCTAAAAGAATAAAGGATTTTTTTATTTTATCTCCAACATAAATGTTGGACTAAGTATTCGGTAAACGGCGTCATTCAAATTTCAAATACTCGAATGTGTCGAACACAAGTGTTAGAAGTTAATATGCCGTATGAAGCCCTCCAACCTAGCTTAACCATTTCTATCTAACGATAATAACAGAAACCAACGGTTTACGTGCCCTCCGAACCAAGATTTCCACATATATTGTATCATGCAATACTGCAGTGACAAGAAAAGACTTGACAGCTGACACTTAAAAGACAATAATGACAGCTGAGCTTGTCAACGTCACGTCTTGTTCGTTTATCGTTGGGCGTCAGTTAAGTTAACACACTAAGGACGCTGTATTAATTAATACATTAGTGGTCTCCAGAGACAAGATTGAGTGAAACTTCTCTCTCTGGGTGAGGTGTTTGAGTGAACACAGACTGGGAAGTATAAAATTAAGTTGCTCAGTAAGTGAATAGCGAGGCAGCGCATTTGTAGATCTTTTGATAGTTAAATATCTACGTCGCTGGTATGACAGTAAAACTTCTTGGTGATATTGCTTCAGTAAATTTGCTTACTCCACGGCTCCTCTTGCTCAGCGTAATGAAAGCGGACTCTAGCATTTCCCGCAGATGTTATTGCAGTAATGGAATAAGATAGATAAGTAGCTCAGATACCGAGTCAACGTTAGACTCAATGAATATTAGTTTGAAAACAGCTGAATTGGAACAAATCTTTTTGAAAACTAACTATCGAGGTACGAAATACTCAACTTTTTTAACTCATTCATTCTTTCGTCCGTCGTTCGTCCGTTTGTCAGTCCTTTCGTAAATTCATTCAATTCTTTATTTAATTATACCTATCGTCATTCATTCCTTATTTGACGTAGATATCCCTTCAGTAATATATTAAGCCATGTCCAAATCTTATTCAATTCTATATTCTGTCACCCTTTTATTCATTGTTTCATGCCTACATCCATTCCTTAATGTATACATTCGTTCATCCACACATTCTATATTGATTAATTTGATGTGTACAACCATTACCACAGATAAAGAATACCGCTCTTTGTTCACGTTATCACATTACAACACTTTTCTGAAATAAAATTCATAACAATGGCTTTTAAAAGTTAACTACTTTATTCACAAAGGTAATTAAAAATGTGCTAAATGTCACTCTTTATAATACTTAGTTTCTTCTTGTTTCGTTTCTAGTTTGAGACTCATGCAAAAAAGTCGCGTGAAAAGCCAATGTTCAGAAAAACGTGCCATGTGTATATTTACCGGAACTAACTCGAGCCATCGGTGTTACGAGACTAAATCTTGAGTTTGAGAATTAATTCAACCTAATACGTACTTAGTGGTGGGTAATTCTGTCCGCCTGGCTCGCTTCCAGCTTTCATATACTCATATATTTTATTCTACCTACCAGTGGCCCATTGCAGAGCACGAGTCTCTCCTCATACTGAGAAGGCCAAGAGCCCATCTTGATGCTCCAATGCGGATTGGTGGAGGGGTTAATGGCCACCCAAATGTCCAACCTAATAATTAAGTCATAGTTAAAATGGAACCGTCGTCTAGATTAGTAATTAAAACAAGAAACAAAACGATTAGGTACAAGTCGAGGAGTTAACGTCACCAATCTTGACAGACTGGTGACATTTGACAAACAGGGTAATGACTACGCCGGTTGTTACAGTTTGATGTAATTTCTGTCAATATTTTAATGTTTCAAAAGCCGGTACAATTTTTGTCTTCATTATTAAAATCTTTGCTTTGGAGCGTAACCCAATTTGTTCTTTTAAAGTATTGACTGAGTTCCTTCGTAAGTTCGCTAGACAGTTCATCACAAAATCAAAAGTATTAAACCAGGGTTTCTGACTGAGGAAGCACATGTACGAGTTCTATTTTGGAAATAGTATACTTGTATCTTTGAATGTCGAGAACTTTACAAGTATTGTACAGAAAGTATTTGCACGTTTGTCCATTATCAGAATGAAAAAATGTACCCAAAATGGTGGCAACATTTTGGACTGTTTTATCTTCTCAAGTTGTTTTCTCTCGAATTTATACTGCGGAGAATCGTTTTGTATTCAATGGCCGGGATAAAAATTTCAGTCTTGAAATTTTTCGAGCTCGGAAAAAGAATTGTATTTCAGTAGCGAGAGCAGAGATCCGGGATTTGTGCAGCAATAGGTGCCTGCTCACATGCTGCCCTCAAGAGAATAAACTGCAAAGTTTATAAATATATGTCGCACCTTCTATCTTGTATTACAGGCGCTCCTTTTGAAGATGGAACCCCCTTTTTAATAGGGAAAGTCGCTAGGAAATATTGCAGAGTGTAAGGTAAAATTTGGCTTCAACCCGTTAATGACACAGTAACGAGAACGGGTCCTTGTTGTTGAGGACTCTTAGAGAAAATTCCAAGACGCTGTTCGATCGCTGCTGAAATATGGATCGTTGGAAGGGTACGTAACCAACCAGGTCGGAAGTTTTTATAACGTCCGAAGATCTCATACACGGCCTGATGAATGCTACTTAACACTAACGGCTTTAAGTGCCGCCTGAAGAACAAACAGAAGAATTGCCCTCTGAAGAATTAACAAAGCGGTGAAGAAATAAATAACATATGACAGGTCGGTTAGTCTAATGCTTAGTGAACCTGGCTGCTATACCGAAGGTCGTGGGTTCGATTCCCGCCCAGGTCAAACTTTTCTGTGATGAGCATGAATGTTTGTTCTGTGTGTCTGGGTGTAAATATCTATATAATTATGTATTTAAATATATATATATATTTATTTATTTAGCCTTTGTTTACCATCATACAAAATGGTGCAAATGGCTAGCTTAATCCTAATTGAATTCTCTACCAGCTAACCACATGAGACCAACCACAAATATACGAGAGGCGATTTAATAAAAGGATATTGTAATATATAGAAGTTAAATAAGTTAATACATAATTTATAATATTTACATATATATATGCATGCATTTTTATCAGTTGTCCGGTCACCATAGTACAAGCTAACGCTTATTTGGGGTCAGGTTGCCGTGTGTAAGTTGTCCAAAGATATTTATTATTATTTATATTTGTCACAATTGCATTTCAACTGAAAACTAGTTTAATTTCGTAGAAAATTATATTTAGTATAATATATTTATAAAGTAGAAAATTATATTAAGTAATAATATATATATTTAGTTATAATAATATCAGTAATTTAGCAAATTCGACCCCCAGAGTCATAACTATGAAGAACCTTTTCATAGTCTGGAACATCATATAACCTTCTACTAACATATCTACCACAAAGGCGAATGCGTGGATGAAAATATTTGATATATGAATTGAACTAGGGTCCGTCTGAACTCCATCTGTGTGGTACCAATTATGATAAAAAGTAGCCTTTGACACTGAAAAACCAACTGAAAAAGCCAATTTGAGTTAATAGAAATCTTGAAAAACTATTTGAACTGGTGTCTCATTGAGAACTATCGATACGGAATTTTCTTTTCAATAAGTGTTCAATCATATTCACACCTCGTTGGTAAGAATGTTGGCAGAGACTTATATCTGAAATAGAATTTTTATAATACGTACTTTGGGAATTGCTTTATATTTTTTCCAGGTCTCCACGCATGGGGTTGGGTAGACACCCCAATACAAAAAAATATATATTTCTTCTAATTTTGACATAACAATATTTTTATAATCGAGTTTTATAAAAATGTGAAAAATTAACGTAAAAATCGATTTTTTAAGTATTTTATGCTAAGTTACGGGTACTCACGATATATATTTTTCGGGCCGATATTTCAGCCGGGACCATGTTCCATGCAACTGGGTCGAAATATCGGCGCAAAAAACATATATCGTGAGTACCCATAGCATAATGTACACAGTCCACGATGAGACGAGTTTAAAATCATATTAAGTATTGTTTTGATGAGTAAACCGGTTATATACATATATACTTGTTCCGACGTTTTTAAATTTTCCACTTGATGGACACTTTTCCACTTGGACGTAGTCACCTGAAAAATTATATTATAAACTTTGTAGCTTTCTCAGCGAACTTCGTACTTTTTTTCATTTTTTTGTACCTTTTAAACCTCCTTTGAAGTTCCACAAATATTTCCAAGCCAAAATTAGCTATTTAGTTTATAGACAAATAACCTAGATACCGACTACAGCGCCATCTGCCGGACTTAAACCATCCATGGCACGACCCAAAAACCATTTAAAAAAGAATACAAAAAAAAACCATTTAAATCGGTCCAGCTGTTTGGGAGGAGTTCAGTGCCATACATACGTACAGTGCAATTATTGTATATATAAATATACACGCACACAATGTGGCGACATCGCACGCACGTCACACGATGACATCACGTCAAAACCTGAATCACGCTATCGGAGTTTCCTGTATCGCTAGCATACACAAGTTTCGACCAACAACTGTCAGAGC
>DWJZ01008297.1:0-11466 GCA_018249125.1 Asbolis capucinus
TATTATATGTAGCTTGGTCTCAGTCGGGAATCAAACCTGAGACTATCTACCACCAATTGAACTATTAGGCCGTTCCAGAACAAAGGATTTTTTACACAAAATAACATTATACAAAGTTCCTCACATATCATATTAATTTTATATCATATTAATTTGACAATCACTTCAATAAGAAAAAATGTTAGACCTCAAATATAAGTCAAGGTACACCGAGCTACATGTGTTCTTTGCCAGGAGGTAGTCTCAACCTCCATTAACCTACATTTGTAAGGTATCCAGGTCAACAAGGAAAACGTGTAATGATGGTGACACACGTACAGGAGGGTTTACACCCCATACACGTACTTACCCCATCACTGCCCGTGGGGGTCTATGAGACCCCAAGGAGCTAGTCATGCGTCACTATAGATTTCATCAAGGAGTAAGACGAAAACAACTTATACCAGAATACTCGTAAATAAATTTTGTGAAGTGAAAATGTGGCTGCATATGAAATTTTCCATGTGATATGTCATTTAAGATTTAGTAGAAAAAAAATTATTAATGTGTGACACGTTGGTTTTTTTTATGTGACAAGCAGGTAAACGAGCCGAAGGGACCACCGACGCCTATGGACATTAATATCACCAGACTAGGGTGTTACTAACGCGTTGCCTGTCAGGAACAACGAAGGGGAAGAAGAAGAAACAAGGAAACGGTATATTGCTAACGCAACTGGGATCGATAGCGACAGCAACTGACCCCAGATACAAGAACAATATACCACTTCTAGACGGGTAACAGAATGGGTGGAAGGATGACTGAAGAACGGGGAGAAAAAGACGAGAACTGGCTCTCAAGCCGGAACACGATGAATCGTTCGACGGCAGACGGGTTTCAGAAAAAAATAATAATCCTTCCCAAAGTCCTTCCGTACTTCTGAACGATTTTTGCCCTTGTAAGACAGTATGGGATTGGGATTTGTTTTGTAAGCCGCTCCAATACGGCTAAAAGATTACCAAAAGGTTGGCCATCCCTTACTATGTATTACGACTAGCATTTAGGTGAATCGACACTGGAGCAGCATGGTGGAGTGTACTCGTAGTCTTAGTCTCATTCTCAGGGTTGAAGCAAATCATAAATTTAAATTGACTTCTATTTGTTTACACGAAGTTGGTTTTAGAAACTTTTCAAAAGTCAAACTAGGCCTACGGCCTCGCTCCAACAAATCAACAAAGTGGTTTTGGTAGAAGAAATTTCCAAGAAATATTCCTTTCCTACTCACATTCACAAGTAACGATTACATAAAATATGATTATATTATGTAATGGCTATATAAGAATTCCGTCACTATCAATCCGCATTTGGCATCCGTGGTGGGCTATGGTTTGTACTCCTCACATTGTGAGAGACCCGAGCCCAGCTCACATTATGAGATGATTATTGTGGTAATGGTGATATAACAAACTCATACCCAAACATTTTATCTTCAAAATTATCATATCATAAAATCTTTTTTATGAGATTTGAATTTACATTTCCGTCAATTCTAATTTAAAACAAGTAATTAGTGCAGTTCCTACGAAGACTTCATCGCCACTTACCATCTGATAGGATCGTAGTCATGCAGTAACTAAATATATATGTATATTACAAATTTCAATATACATACATATTTATTTAAAAAAGAGCTACCAATTTTATTGCTTCTGAATTTTACAGTTTAGCTTTTATAAATTCGTATAAACAGTGATAGCCTAGTAGTTTGAACTTTGTTCTCTCGAATGGGAGGCCATGGGGTCAAATCCTGGCGGCTTCTTACGCTAGGTGCGTATCAGAAATTGATTATCACTTGCAACGGTGAAGGAAAACATCGTGAGAAAACCTGCACAGATGAGAGTTCTCTGTAAAGTTCTCCAACTCTACCAATCTCCACTTGGTTACCGTTGCGGACTATGGCCTGTAATTCACAATGTGAGTGGAAACACGAGCCCAAGTAGTAGGACATTTATGGGTGCAATTATTAAAATATATCCGTGTATACTAATATTATAAAAACATAACCTTTATATCAACCGTATAATTATTAGAAATAGCGGCCAAGTACTCTTCGTTTTATAGGTCACTGACCATTATGTGGTTATGAATTTTAATGAATTTCATCACTAGGAGCGTCGTAGCGAACTCGTAGCATTCGTCGTAGCACTGGAATATTACGTTTCTTCATGAATTTTAACTTATTTAATAGTACTATGAATATGGTAGAACCCAGGTTCTGACCAATGGGATTGCCCAAAGGAGATTGCGGGGGGATGGTATAGGTATTTTTTTTTAATTTAAAGTGTAATACTATGTATCTAGCCAGTTTTTTTTATCTTAATTAAACTTTAAACAAACGGAGTGTACTTTAAAAAAAGAGTAATATAATATTACTAGTTAGGTACTAGTGTCGGCCTGCAGCTTTGTCCGCGTTATTTCAGACTATAATCTATATCTGTGCCGAGTTTTATCCAGATCCGTTCGGTAGTTTTTGTATAGGAGTAACGACTTTCGGATCGATGTCATTTAGGTACACTGTGCTTCAATACATCTTCAACTCTATAGGATGGGCATAAAGTTGACAATTCGGTGACGAGTGACTTTCAGATGGATGTGTTAGGGGAGCAGTTGAAAACCGACTGCGCATGTAAATATCAACGACATTTTTAATATTTTCACGTAGATTCAACTGTTAACGAATTTCGACGCAAGCTTAATCTGGACGAAATAGAAATGAAAGAACAAGATAGAAAATGTTTGAGCGGTATAGAAGAAATTTAAAAATAGAATTTCAAGAACTTTCTGGGCGCAATGGAAATGAAAACATAGGACAGAAAATGTGTAAGCAGAATAGAAGAAATTTAAATACAGAACTACTAGATAATTCTGGAAAGTACAGGAAAGCAAAAGTGTGTGCAGGATAGAAGAAATTTTAAAAATGTTTGAATTTGGAATGTTCCTTCGGAATTAGGGGTATATGTATAAGGCGTTCTTAGATACGGAACGGGCAGTACAGTTTCGAAAACAAATCCGAAAAGAAGAGAGAAGAAAATTTAAGTTAGAAGTGATTAGTGCTATTAGTGTACGGTGTCGCGAGTATACTGGCGTGAGGACAGTGCCGTTAGTGCAGTGACGCGAGTATTGTGTCGCTAATTACAGTGCGCGAGTGTGGCGAAATTAGTGCAGAGACGTTGGTGCCTGTAACCACAGGATAACCTATTCTTAAGTAAGTTTTAAATAAAGAGACCATCTGTACACACCGGCCTTATTCCTTTCCTATCCCCAACCCACTGTCGTAACTATATATTGTAAGCTAATGCTTTACTACAATCCCACCTGATGGAATCCGGCGATGTAGTCGTAGATTGGAAAGCGCATTAACTTAGACTTAGCCTTAGACTTGTCTTGAAAACACCTACATTATACTCGAGCGGAAACACAGACTTGTGAACCGAGAAACGACGCGCAGCTAGTCTGCGCCCATCCTCTGTACGAACATGACTAAAAGTAAGTAAAATTCATCGAAGCAGTTGAATTTCGATTCCCTTGAACATTCTATAGTTGTAATTCATTGGTTTTTTTACTGGCCACTTACGATATCTGAATAAAATGTAACGTGTCCAGAATACTCAGAGAAATTTAAATTATTCATAGCGATCGGCAACCTTTTACGAGTCCCTTTTTTGGGCCCGACCTTGCAGATTTATGTAGGTTTTTATTTACAAAAACTTACACTACGGACTAATGTAATATTCTATTGGTTTTGTTCTATTTTATATCAACACGTCTCAGCTTCGCACGGGAGTTCATTCGTTTATTTCTGGACTGCGTAGGGAGTCGGCCTGTCTATTTCACAGATGAGCTCGTCTTTCTCCCGTACTTTGTTGTGCCTGCCCTCGCCGTAAATATAACTTACTAGTTTTTTTTATCGTAAATAAGTTAGCGCTTGACAACGATCCCATCTGATAGTAAGTTGCGATGTTCTTTGATAGTAAAGCGCAGTAACTTAAAAGAAGTTGCCGCCCGCGGTTTTGCCTGAGTGGTAGATTTGATAAAACTTTAATAATAAATGTTTGGACAACTCACATACGGCCATCTGATCCCAAACTAAGCATTAGCTTATACTATGATGATCAGACAACTGATAAACATACATATATACAGTTTTAAGCATATACATATATAGATATTTACACCCAGACACACAGGACAAACATTCCTGCTCATCACATAAAAGTTTGAGCTGGATGGGAATCGAACCCACTACCTTCGGTGTAGTAGTCAGGTTCACTAACCACCAGCCCAACCGGCCTGTCAATAAAAAGTAGCCTTTGTGTTATTCCAGATTACGGTCTATCTCTGTGCCAAATTTCATTGAGATCCGTTCAATTGTTTTTGGATAAAAGTGTTACAAACATCCATCCATCCATTCTCAAAAATTTTCGCATTTATAATATTAGTGGGATATTACTCAGATATTGTAGAATTGTAATGATGAAAAAAAAATTGTAAGTAAGGCTTACTAAACCTACTCTTGAGTTTATATTACAAGGGTCCAATAATTCAAATCATCCTTATAATATTAATGTTAACCCTTCGTTTCTACACAACTAACAAGAAATAGGTTCATTTTACATATAAATATTAAATATAACCTTCCAAGACTGGTCAACGTTTTCCATTTATATCAACAATATTTAAAGCATCATCAATTACAGCTAATAAATAATAAATAAACACACACACACATAATAACTCCCCTCCCTCCCCCACACACACACACACAAATACACAAGAATTCCCGCGTCACGGGTGACATAGATAAGTAATGACACATAAACATTACTTCTATAACCAGACAATATTCGTCCTTTATAAACTATCACAAATGCGAATTGAATCCAAGACGCCTCACTTGTTACTATAAGCCGCTACAGGGCTTTAGATAATATCTCCGGGTCCAAATCAATTGATCAACTCGAAAAAATGTCATCAACATATTATTGGCCCACTACTGAGCACGGTGCCTCCTCTTTCATAGGAGGCATAAAACATACTCCGCCAACTCTTTAACGCTGAAACGTGGAGGAGTTAGGGGCCAAACTAAGCGTCGGAAATGAAATTAAATTAAATTTTATTCCAAGTTGGTGTTTACAAATATATTTTATACCACCCGAAAGCCTCCGACATGGCTTAACGAGTGCTATCTAACGATAACCGGAACCGACCGTGCCTTCTAAGGAACGGAAGCGCTCACAAGTTTCTAGTTACAATGGTCACCCACCAACCACCTATGCCCGATTTTAGTCAACTTTTTACATATATCGCCTACAATCGAAACAAGTCGCGAGTCTATGAACTACAAGCCGCCGGGCTTGATGAACGAAACTAAAAATATTTCACAATTATAACAGGACGGTCAAAGTACCTATTGTGGGTGCCCTCCTAATAAAGTTAAGTTAAACATTTTAGTACACGAGTTGATCAAGATATAAGCTGTAAGGAGAAATAAGCTTTAAATCCCAAAATGTCCCTGTAGAGAAGCGACCACGGGAAGGATTTCCTGTTACATATTTAATGAAAGCGTTCCTAAGTTTGTCTTCTCTCCACGCATTGTTGGGAATATAACATTTAAGTGATGAATTTTAAATCCTTTCAAAATAGAAACAGGCTCTCTTTGTCTGTCTGGACGACATAATCTCGAAAATTGCGTTCAAGCATTTCTCGGCTGAGATTTGAACTAAATACGTGACTTAGTCTTAACTGTATTAAGTAAAATGTATATAATATAAATTGTACGTTTACTCGTTTTTGTTAATAAGGACTGTAGTAATAAAAACCTAATTGTTTGAAATTTGAACAGCTTTATAGCCTAATTACGGCGTGCCTATGCAAAAGATGCTGGTTTGACTCCGAGCGGCGACATTTAAATGACAGATGAGTATTTGACAGCGGGTGATATGGCTGCTTACGCCTTCATTTGATTTAGTCCGCTATACACCGCAATCGGCATTGAACGTCACATGTCATTTTAAAAATGCCTTTTGAGCTATAGAAATTCTACAAATATTATTATCCGAAATAGTGAACACATTTTTTTTATCAAATAGTAACTTTCCTTTTAAATCGTATTCTTGGGTCGTTAGCACAGTGAGTGTAATTTTTAACATGTTATTATTCTCTTCCACGCCACCTGAAGTACAAATAATTTTGTTTATTTATTTACATATTTTTTCTTTAAAAATTGACAATAACATTAACAAAAGAAAATATTAACTACAAAATTCTGACAACTGATATCCAATTTCAAAATACTACAAACTTTAATAAATATGTATCAAATTCAAAAACAGCCAATTTTAGTATATTATATAAATAAATTCAAATAAAACACAAAAAAAAATGTTTTTATATTAACGAACCGATTTCAATTCAGTATCTCAAAGGTTTTATACAATAACGCTACATATTGACGAAACGTTCCAAAATCCGACACTTCTTCTCCGCAGCTTGTGTAGTCGGGATAAACTTTAACGACACTGACACAAGATAAACGACGTCTTTACTCTTTAGTGACGTCAGCGTTAAAAGAATCTATATAATTAATGTATGTGTTGGTAGGGTACGTTTGTAAGTTTTGCAGCATTACAAATAATAAGTAAAATATTGTTATGTTTATAATTACATGATTTATTTACAAGATTACATGATTTATTTACAAGATTACATGATTTATTTACAAGATTACATGATTTATTTACAAGATTTCTCCCACCCCAAATTCCATCATCGAAGGAGCCGACGCACGGCGGGTATCCATCCCTTCTTCGCAAACATCCCGCCAGTACGAACGACGCACTTTGCCTCGTCTTTAACCAGCCGTATGAGTTGCCCGCAACGGTGTTCCCGTTCGATTACAATGTAAATATCTTCAAGTCAAAAATAGGATTCTACTCAGTTAGAACTTAGTATAAGTGTGCACTGTACCATCGCAGACTTGATCGCCCTTTATATCTGCTGGGATCGTAGTCAAGCGCTAGCCTATTTAACTCGTTATTTTAATTTTCTCGTCGTTTATTATGCCTACTGCAAATGATTGGAATAACTTGCCGGCGTCGGTGTTAACGCCCACGTATGATACAGGAGTCTTCAAGAGAATAGGCATTTACTAAGTTAATGCGCCCAACACCTTAGACATCATCACAACTTTCCATCAGATGGGATCGATATCAAGCATTAACTTATTTTAAGTAAAAAAAATGTTAAAATATCCTTACAAAAGTATAAAAAAATCTAAAAGTCCGATTGGTGCAAACATGAATATGACAGATAAACTTTTATGTTATTTATTTCACTTGCGATTCCATTGTCTTCTTGTTAAGCACTTATTATAAAACCAGTTATCTCTGTCAATAAATCTCTTCTACCTAAACTATGAAGGTGAACTAGCAATTTCAAAGTTAATACTCCTCATCATTACGAGGGCTGTAAAAATATGTCTGCGCTCGGCACGATATCAATTTACGGCGCTAATGCTAGTTTAACGTCTGTGAAAATTTATAATCTTTAAAAATCTTATATAGATCTACATTTTACAGAAAAAGTGTCGAATAGAGTTTTATAGAAAGCACTTCTTATCACCGAATGATTTACTCGTATGTTTTCAAAAAGATTAAATAAAATGTATTATGCTACGTAGGGCACGCAAAATCCTATTAATGAGTTGTACGCTGCATAGTGCGGCATATATATGTATTTTTGTTATCTAATAGAAATTTAAAAAAAAAATTGGATAACTATATTCTGATTTCTTATAAATAGAAGTCAGCGACATATTTCGTCGATGACTTTTTCTTATTGTTTTTTTTTATGTGATAAGCAGGCAAACGTGCAGATAGCTCATCTGGTTGAAACTGATCACCGCTCCATGGACATTAAGAATTTCAGACTTGGGTGCCCCTACCGCCTTGCCTGCCAGGAAGGAAGTAATACACCCCACACTCAAGTAGAAGAGAAAGAAACGATCGAAGCAGTAAATTGCTGATGCAACCGGAATCAATAACGACATGAAATGACCCCAGATACACCACCAACATGCTGCTTCAAGACGGATGATAGAAGAATAATGGGAAAGAGAATGACTACACAATTTGTACACCCAACGGTCCAATAAAATTCTACAACACAAGCAACCAGTTTGATGAAATCTTCAGTTTATGCCCAACATATTAGACATCATTGGGAATTTTTATCAGGTGGAATAGATGTCAAGCTTATTCTGTGTAAAAAAAATGTCCACAAGAGGCAAACTAAACAGCGTTTATCTTGAAAATGTATAAACTGTCCACCATAGACATAAGTTCAACGAAAATCCATAATTTAAAAACTTTAAGGACCTTAAAGAAATCAAGCTAATTCGTTACTGAGCTAAACATAAGAATCATTCGTCGGAATGATTAGATATCTACACAAATAATTTCCACTGAATGTGTACTATTGTTTTGCCGAATACGTACCTACGACTCGGGTGGCTCGATTAGAATATAATAGTCATAAATGTAAATGAAGTAATTTCCATACGTCAGAACGCTGGCGCTCGTCGCCTCGAGTGTTGTCGGAACAAAGGGGAGACGGGGGACCGGCCAAGCAACAGGCGCCCGCTGATCAATGAACGCGCCCCGCTCTCCCCACCTGCGCCGCACTTGTTGCGCGCACGAGCCAAACAGTTTGTCCACTTTTGATCAGTCAAAAATAGACTGTAACACTCAGGAATAGAAGTAAAGATCTTTTATTTTCAATTTCTCCAACTTCAATGTTATTTCGCAATCATAGCGGCAGGTTACTTGGGGTGCTGTCGTATTCTAGATCGTTAGGTCACTGGAAACGATAATGATGTAATATATTGTAATGTTCTTTCGGACGTTGTAAATGTGGGCTATAATGTCTACGAGCCTTTCAACATTATCCGATACGTTAATGTGTATCGAGTATCGATATAAGATAACAATAACTATAATGCCGAGATATATTGCTTTGTATATCTATGAAAAAATATGACCTTATAAAACTACTCCTCTTTATAGGGTCTATGTTTTGTAAATAAGTTTTTTTGATCCAAAAAAACATATGTAGACGCAGGTAATACGGTATATTGCAGAAGTGAAAAACATCCACCATGTCTTTATATTATTGTACACCACCAAATATAATACCAAATAGTATAGTACCAAAGTATAGTATAATACCAAATGTACGTACCAATCATGGGCTACATAGGTTTAATTGAAAGGATTAATGTTACAAAACATCTCGTTGGCCTTGTACCCTATTCGATGGACATTGTGGTACGGGTTCAATTACCGGCTTTCAGCAATTTACGTCAGTGTGCCAAAGATGTCAAGGCTTTTACTAAATTAGTGCGCGTTACCATCTGAGACCAAGCACTAATTTATAAAAAGTAAATATATATATATACGAAAGAATAATGTCTATTCTCGTGTACCTATTATTTTAATTGTATTAAACATTGAACAAATTACTTCCCTCCTAAACCCTTTGCCGTAAGCATAACGCGAAACGGTTGTTCTTTTTTCATAATGACTCGATGTCAGTTCGCAAACGCTGCGACTCTATAACTGTGCATAGAGTAATATATCAAGTTAGAGTCTCGCGTAGTGCGGGTGAGATTAATTGAGCCATCATAAATTCTCCTCTCCGCCCTCCTATTATCCTCAACGTATTGTCTGTGGAAATGCGTCAAGTCAGAATGCGTTTAGTGAATATGTTACTGTGAATGAGTTTCTATTTGAAGCTAGTTTTCAGTAGTTGAAAGCGGTTTTAACTTGTTATATGTTTTTGTTAGAATTTGTATTGTTATGAAAATATGAATAACACTTTATCATCGTCATTGCAACCTACAGCTGTTATTACTGGGCTCGAGTCTCCTCTCACTATGTGAGGGGTACAATCCATAGTCCATTACTCTGGCCAATTGCGGATTGGTAACGCCTGCGACAACTTTAAGGCGAATTCTTAGGAGTGCAAGTTTACTCACGATGTTTTCCTTAACTTGTAAAACATACGTAACTTTAAAAACTATTAGTGCACCTGAACCGTCCTGTGTATAACCCTCCGTTTCTAGAGAACAACATTCAACCCTTTACACCATGACTGCTATGATGAATTGTAATTAAAAAATATTAATATTATTTTAATGAAATCGTCTAGCACGATTAAAGATCTCATATTTATTTTAGATTAAGTAAATAGATAGCTGTATTGGGATGGCTTAGTATACGAATTCTCATCCCATATTGTCATAACAGGATGTCATAAAAAGCGTACAAACGCCAGTTACTCGGTGTTAGGATTTTGTGGAAGGGTTAATTACTATCTTTTTGTGAAGCTCGCCTGGCAAGCTGCCACCGTCCTGCTTAAATCTCCCGCCAAACGTTTCGTCGTTCTCTAGCTGGGAGCTTGAGAGCCAATTCTCCTCTTTTTCTCCCCATCGTTTAGTTGTACTCCTTCCCATTCTTCGTCTATCATCCGTCCTGAAGCAGCATGTTGTTGGTGCAGCATGTTATTGATTCTGGTTGCTTCAACAATATCCTGCTTCCCTTGTTTCTTTCTCTTTCCCGTAGTGCGGGTCTATTATTTCCTTCTTGAACCCAATTTGTTAGTAATACGTTGCTGTAGTTAATGTAAATGGACAACGGTAATCACTTGCCATCAGGTGACCCGCCTGCTCAATTATTTGTTGATAAAATATAGTGTTCTAGCTGTAAGTAAAAACCGCAGGAAAATCCGTTTAGTATGAGACGGTGAGGGGACTATTTGTTCTAATACATAGGAAAGGTAGCTCAAAATTTTGTTTCATTTGAACATAATAAATTATTACAATACTTATACCAATAAAAAATAGTCAATGCCACTTTTATACTCAGATCTAATGTTATTCGTTCCAAATCTTGTCTTTTTTCGACATGTAATATTAATGTTATACCTTCGTACTATACACTTAAGGTAGGTAATGTCCTTACGCAGTAACTTGAGCCGCTCGAACTCATGTGGCATTAAATATTTCAAGGAACCTTTTACCCAGTCTAGATAATGGGAAGCTATCAGTGCCAAAGAGATATATTGGCGTTATTGGTCTTCTAAATTTCCACATTAGGCCGTGTGGATATATATACCAACCTACCTGATGAATGATGTCATTCACCTTAATTTTGTCCTTGGAGTCAGCTGCCAGCCACAGGCCCTAAATTCAGAGCGAGCGAGAATTTGCCGAAATCCTTTAAGGATGCAGAAGATTTTGTCGCATAAAATGAAAATTAAACCTAATCACGCATAATCAAAAATGACCATAAACTTGGGGCTTATGGACGATATACTGGACATATCTTAAATGGTGTTTTGATGGCAAAAAAGGTCGAAAGATCAAAAAAG
>DWJZ01008298.1:0-11464 GCA_018249125.1 Asbolis capucinus
GTCACTCGCTATAACGGTGAAGGAAAACATCGTGAGGAAACCTGCATGCCGGGGAGTTTGCAAAACTCAAAGGTGAAATCTGCCGATCCGCACTTGGCCAGCGTGGTGGACTATGGCCTTAACTTTCTCATTCTGAGAAGAGACCCGTGCTCAATAGTGGGCCGGGATGGGTTGAGAGGAATAAGCTTTGAAAGACAATATATGACTGGATTTTACTAGTAGGTGGGTAGTACGTCACGTCTGTCGGCGTTACATGTAAGAATCGTAGCTCCAAGCGTGTGGACACAAAATGCTCCAGCATCAGTGTGGGCGTCTCGGTACAACTGGTCGGTCATTAATGTGTATAGATATCGAACTATACCGCGGTGTATGTGTGGAGCGTCTATTACAATTTCTAGAAAGCACCCAGCGCCTCGTGTCCATTTGCTTAAACTTTCTTGTTATGAATTTATGAATAATTCTCTTTTCGCCAGGTTT
The DNA here is from genome assembly GCA_018249125.1 of Asbolis capucinus. NCBI lineage: Eukaryota > Metazoa > Arthropoda > Insecta > Lepidoptera > Hesperiidae > Asbolis > Asbolis capucinus. The sequence continues at coordinate 478 of DWJZ01008298.1, forward strand.
GAATTGCGACTGTCTTAATGTGTAACTATGAACTGTCGACGATTTTTTAATGTATTTGTTTGTATATAAAAGCTTTTATTTAACTCGCAGTGTATGTTCGTATATTAGTATGTTAATATATTTGTTTGTTACGGGTCAAATTTTGCAAGTTTAAATGACAAGCATGACCTGATACCACGATCAGGATTGGCTCCAGACAAGGGAACGCCTCCAGGGTTAACAATACAGTTATGAAATTTTCTGTGTTTCTGCATTAAGGTTCTATAATTAAAACTTGTGTTTTTAAATATTTTTATGTACCTTGTTTTATAACCGACATTGTCGGCTGTAACTTGATGCTAAGTGATAAAATTAGTTAATTACAATTTAACTATTTCACATATTAATTTGACATTCTTCACGCATATTAAGAACTGATGACAGTAAATCGTTTTATGACGTTGTAATAAATCGCAGAATTAACCAGTTCATATTTTTTTTATATTAGGTGGGTAGGTATAAATAAATAATGTCTTCTTCTTTTATTTTAAAGGGTTACCTTGGAAACATTGCTATCAAATGGAGAAGAAAAATTCTAGGAAAAAGACAGTGAGACCAAGTTGACGGTGGCCTGAAGAAGAGATGATACGTACCCTGGAAGATAAACAGGTCAGAAGGAGATATTAGAGGAAGAAAACTTTTTTATGCATTTATTTAATTTGTTCACAAATGTTTTATCTGTAATTAACTAAAAGATTTAAACGTACCGACCACAGCACGATAACATCTGCAAAGAGGTTAAATTAATTTTATGGTAATCTCAAAATTTACGTAATTTTTTTTAAATGATACAAATGTGTGAATTACAGTTTAGGCGTGTGACGTTCACTAAATGAACAGCGTATAAAATTTCCCTAACATTCCCACACATTAACGTCATCGTACCTACGCAGATGCTCCCTGTCCATGTGTGGGTACACATACTACGCGCCTCTGTGTGTCTACCCGTGGCCCACGGATACGTAAACCCAAAAGCTCCAAATACACTAAGCGACTTAAGTCGTTTACTTAAAGTCTAAATTCCCATGGCTGTATCCATTTCAATAGCACAAATAACGTTGTATCACTGTACCGTATTGTTTCATGTTTACGTGTGTGTGGTGAGGTTAAGTAGAGCGGTGTTATCTCGGAACAGAGATTCCATAGAGTTCGGATTAAGAAGGTAAATATTTGGAACAATAAACATTATGGATATTTTAATATATCCATTAATTCAATAACAATATGCATTTTATGCCTAATAAATTACGAATATAGAATTAGTAAACAATTACAAATTGTAAACAAAACTTGAAGTAATTTTAATTTATAAATAATTTATCTATCTACCCACTTGACCAACAATACAACTGAGACACCGATGTAACGGTAGTTGTTACAAAATGCGCCCAATCGACTGGAAAGAGTAACAAATATCATTTCATAATTGAACAGGGTTTAGCGTTCTGGCCATCTAGTCTAAATGTCATCGAGCGGTTTCGCAACCGTCAATCACAGCTGGTCACCTACTTTCGCATCGATTAGTCCACTATGTACATTCACTGAGGCCTCAACTCACCTCTACGCAACAATTGTTTCTGTAGGAATCTTTTATTTATGGCATCGGCACGCTTGTGTGAGTGGGCAGTAAGCGACGGCGCCCGTGTTATACCTGTGCTGAGTACCGCGCTGTGACCTGGACTTTGTTGTGTTGGAATAGAGTTGATTTTAGTTTGGTTTGATTATCAACAGAAATGCTCTACCGATAATAAGTCAACGCTCGAACTCGCCTGTTTGACAGGATTCCAACCGCGTCTGTCCCTGTTTGTTTATTGTAATCGGTTTGACAATGAGCCTAAGGTGCGGTTTCGAGTGATCTCGGTCTCTCGTTCTCCTGTGATTGTTCTCTCCGCTACTCGCTGTTTGTGTTGGTATAATACGTCATTGTGCCGGTTTACTGTAGATTCGCCTCGTAGCATCCATAATTGCTCAGAGACTGAGCAACTTTTAAAGCTGTTTTATTAGTTACGCTTTGATTTATTTAGTTGTTTCGTTTTTAGACTTGTTTCGACTGTCACTTGGTGTTGCCGCTTTCTAAAGCCCCTATTTAGAATTGTAATTAAATTTTTAATAGGCCATTGTAATTATAATTGTCTTATCATATCACTTAGGTAAATTCTGAAACCTATAATTAATTGTGCTGTTGACGTTGACGACAATTATGATATATTATGTTGTCCAAACAAAATGAAAGGCTAAGCCAATACAGGTGCACTATAACAACGTCATTATATAATCGTAATCCAAAATTAAATGGCCGAAAAAAACCCTTAACATCCGTAAACGGGAGGTATATTAATTTGGTGCTGCGACAAAAACCGTTGACGTCCCGACAATCCGTGTAGATAACGGAAGGTCAATGAGGAGACGTCAGTCGAGAGACGATTGTCGGGCGGAGGGGGGCAGGGGCGTACTGGAGGGGGGCGTGCGAGCGAGAGGGGGCTAGTTTGTCTCGCTCGCTCGCGCTCGTCCGACCTCTTTGCAAGTGCGGCCCGCAAGGTCGGCTGGCTTAATTAATAAACTCACCGTAAAGTATTTGAGCTGATCGGAGACTACTACAAACTCACTCGCCTTTGTCTAGCTATTGACCCGCGCTGAAGGCTTTCTCGACGGTTCACCGCTCGACAAATATGCTGGACGGTATGATTTGTGAGTTATGGTCGCGTTAGCGCGTTGCTGGGCTCGGGTGGTGCTTGTGGGGAACATGCCACAGTCCAGCACGCTGGCTAAATGAGAATTGTTGGAGATAATCAAAGTACATATCTGTATTGTACTTATTTTTTATTTTGTAATTATATATATTAAATATATATATATATATATTCATATTGATCTTAAATATTAAACATAGTATTTTAAAATAGATAACACAATATTTTAATATAATTTCTTTTCAAAATAACATGTGTTTTTTGCATCTTTTCAAGATAATAACTACAAATCATTAAAAATACTTATAAATTTAATATAATATAAATCAGGCTATTTAAATATATAATTTCAATAAAGTGTAGTTCATCAATTTATTTGTTCAACTAAAATACACGATAGCTGCAGTTTTCTTAAAGGTTTGTGGAATAACCTTGGGCTTTGCATTATAGAATATTTATTTCTGGTAAGAATAACCTTCATTTTATTTTTATTATAAAATATTAAAAATTAAATTTAATATAAAATATTAAATAAAAGGTCAAATGTGTTTCTAGAAAGGATAAGAGAGATATTATAAATATACATACTTGTATCATAATTTTGTACATGCACAAATCTTTTTTCACTAGAATTACATAAATTAATTATACATATAGTGTATTATTAAAATACTTTACTTATAATATATTATGTTATGCCTTATCATAGATACATTATCATTATTTGACAGGTCGGTTAGTGAACCTGACTGCTACACCGGAGGTCGTGGGTTCGATCCCCACCCAGGTCAAACTTTTCTGTGATAAGTATGTTTTCAAAAATATATATGTATGTTTATCGGTTGTCTGACAACCATAGTACAAGTTGACGTTTAGTTTGGGATCGGATGGCCGTGTGGGAGTTGTCCAAAGATATTTATTTATAGATATTTATAGCCTAATTAAAAATTACAAAAATTAAACTTTCTCATTCTGATGCCATGCTCCGCCTCGTCCTTTGTAGGGAGTGCCGCGAAGGATTAGAACAAGTTGCCAGCGTCTGTGTTTCCGCTCAAGTATAATGTATTTACTTCTTCTAAGTTAATGCGCTTTACCATCTAAGACTACATCGCCACTTACTATCAGGTGGGACTGTACTCCAGCATTAACTTATAATATGTTAAAAAAGGGCTTTATTGAAACCAAAATGCTTTCCGAAACTTCAAGTACAAAGCAAATTAAATATTGTACGAAATTTTATATGTTTGCAAAGTTCAAATTTAACCCATAATTATCCCACTACTGGGCCTATTCTCTTCCAACGTCGGATAAACCAGAGTAAACTGTGTTAGCCACATGCTGAGTACACTTCATATACTTTTGAGAATTTTATGGGGAAATGTAAAGTATTTAGAAGATTTTATTTAATTTGCAGTGTATGTGTGTATATTAGTATGTTAGTATATTTGTTTATTACGGGTCAAATTCAAATCTTGCAAACTTAATTAGACTATTACTTTTTACCGTACAACGTACTTTGACTGTAAAATTGCGTCAGATAAATCGATGTTCTTTCTAATGTAGTTCATAGACGACTCGAAGACCGGTCTAGAAGACCATCACTCAGTATCCCAGTACGCCTCATCCCATCAATGGCCCTAGGGCAAGGGATTCTCATGACGACTGGGGACCTAGAGAACCACCACAACTCCAGCGCGGATTGGTAAAGGACGAACCAACAGAAGTATCGGATTTTTTTATGTTATCTGTGTCAGAAGCTAGATACGCGCATGAGATTTTCAACATATCGACGTCTGAAAACAATAAGGCAGTAACTCGTGTAGCACATGAGAATTAAGCCTTTAAATTATAAAAAAAAAAATGAGAATATTGTGAAATTTTCGAAACAAGCTCCTGATTCATACCTGTATGTGTTTACCTTAAATTTTTAATTTACTTTCAATAAATTCAGCGTTTCCTTAATTTTATCTTAAAAGGATAGAAAAGGGGGGTGAAAGTTTGTACCAAAATACCTCTTACTATATGAATTGTTTATTTTTGTAATGACTTTAAATCCCGAGAAATACTTAACATATAGAATTCTTATGCCTAATTATACAGGAGTTCCCTTTGGATACGGGATGAAAGTGTATGAGATTTTTTGGTCCACAGGTAATAAAAAACATTGAATGTGGGTAAGCGAAGCTGCGGGTACTAGTTGTAATAAAACTGTAACTCTTAAGAGTTACGCCTTTATTGTTCTCTATATAAGGGCCCAAATCCTAAGTGTAGCTAATAAAATAACGTCCTTGTAATTGTTATAAGGTACAATTTTTAAAAGTACTTCTTAAGAGTTACGCCCTTTTTATTTACGTCGACATGGTCTATCGTAAAATGTTTGCCAACATGCACCACTGCTTTTGGTTTAATTAGGTGCTGTACGTAAAGCCCATCTGGCATAATTTTTGGATGAAATTCTCGAGACAATGTAGAGAACTGGGTGGCGTTTAATCACCTGGTTGTCACTAAGAAAAGGTGTATTGAAGTACCATATAAGAAATATCCTTTCGTTGATCGTTTTGTGGCAAATTGTCTGTCAGCTTGTCTTCATTGTCACCTGCGGTATTAGTGTTTGTTCATACAAGATGTCGTACGACGTTCGTATTATCAAAGTTGTCAGCAGTGACTAGTTTGAACGTTGTTCAAACCATGTGCACCTCTAATTTTTAATGTTATGCTAGTTGATTATCACATCATAACTAGGCGAGAATTTTATCATATCGATTATAATGAAAATTGGAAGTAAGGGTTTTTTGGGTTAAGGAATTTCGCAACGCCACTTTCGTATGCGACGTGTGCTCGCATCACGTTATCTATAACTAGTCGAGAATTTTATCATATCGATTATAATGAAAATTGGAAGTAAGGGTTTTTTGGGTTAAGGAATTTCGCGGCGCCACTTTCGTATGCGACGTGTGCTCACATCACATCATCTATAACTAGTCAAGAATTTTACCAGATCAATTACAATGAAAATTGGAAGTAAGGGAGTTTTTGGGTTAAGGAATTTCGCAGCACCACTTTCGTATGCGACGTGTGCTCGAATCACATCATTAATAACTACTCAAAAAATTTTCCATTGAAAATTTAAAGTAAGGGGTTTTTGGGTTCAGGAATTTCGCAGCGCCACTTTCGCATGCGACGTTTGGTCGTGTCGTCGCGCGTGTGAACAGACCGCTTGTTCATCTGTATTCTGATGGTACTGAGGTGATATATGATAGGTCGATATTTTATGAAGCTATTTGTGAATATTTCATATTATATTAAGTAATAAAGAATTATAATACTATTTTATTCCTATTCTTAGAAAAGATCAGCTCTTTCTACGTTAATAGGCAGCTAAGATCCGAAACAAAATTCTATTTTAGTATACCGTCTGCTTGTAACAGCGATTTGCTAGAAGGTTCTAGAAAATTATTCAAAATACGACGTTATTATTTACACAGATAAGTACCAGTGCTCATAGCGCGCTTGACGTCAATCCTAAACGATTAAATTAACAAACAGACGATAGTAGGAGTTGAGTGCTTGCTGCTGGCATAAATTCTAGACGTTTCCGTGCTTCTGAGGGCACGTAAGGCCAGGCGTTAAGCTGTGTCGGTATCGGGCGGTATAAAAATTGACCTGCAGTCCCTACACCGATCTGCTGGAGCAGCATGATGGAGTAGGCTCAATGCCTCCACAGTGATAGCAGCTACTAGACCCTACACCTATCAGCGCTGATCCGTGGATTGTGTTCAACAGCGGACCAATAATAGATTGAAGACTTTTTTTGCGTCCAGACAAAGAGAAAGGACTACTCTCCGGAGATGCTGAGGGAGGAGGTGAATGCTCATACATCCCAAGGCAGCTGTGTTGGTTATGGGGACTCACGATAGACCTAGGTGCTACTAAACACCACCTGAAGCTGGCTTTGGCCGTACGGACTCTAAGCCTTCATCCGAAGCGACCCCACATGATGAGGCGGGGCACAAGCTATACTCCCTAGGGAGAAACAGCTGGAATTGTGACATTGAATGTCATCTGAGTAGGACTAGCGCTATCGCTTGGACGAGCGCTACCTGAATGAGTTGAAGTTGAGCCGAACAGTTCAGTAGCGTCGTGCGCGGGCAGTACCTACATATTTTACGCCATGAATATTCATAAGTAAAACCTTTATTTAATATTAATTACACGCAAGACGCTGTTTTTGTGACGTCCAATGACGTTGATGGGCAAATATTACTTTAATATGTATGTATATTATAATATTATACTTACTTATTAATATTATAATATTATACATACTTATTAATATGTATGTTAAAGTAATTCGCAAATTAGTGAAAAAAATATCGTGGTGTGTTTATGTAGCATGTGTGTAGCTATAATCTATCTGTATGCCAAATTTCATTGAGATCCGTTAAGTAGTTTTTGCGTGAATAACACAAAACTACAAAAAAAGTCTTATGGGGTCTTGCTGACCTCTCAAAAACTTTTGGGTAAGAATTTAAAATTGCTGTATTTTATAATTTTCATTTCTTTTTTTAAACGATGTAATTTTTCAAATACATTTTGTAATAATGTTATCATTTTAAATGGTATCAAATATATAGTACCAAATGCCAAATAAATTTTAAATGGGGTGACATGTACATTATACGGTATTTTGCTCAAAAACGGTATCTCTACATGTTTGTATACAACTCATATTTGTTACTCGTTTATGTTAGAAAGAGAGCATGTTTCACTTTAAAAATATATATATCAAATGCTGATACAACCACATCAATGTGTGTTTAGATTATAAGTTAGTTTAAACCGATTTCAAGCAATGAGAGGTTACCAATTGAAATAAATACAATATTTTAAATTGCAAAAATATGCTTTATGAGGCTTCTTTGACCTCACAATATAATTAAGATACGAAAATGAAATTTATTATTTCCATAATTTTTTTAAATCGATTTTATAATAACGATATCATTAGCTAAATCGGTTTTAAACGGGATAACACCTACATTGAACGGTATTTTACCCAAGAACGGTATGTTTGTATACCACTCACATTGTTACTCGCTTATGTAAGCCAGAGCGTCTTCCACTTTCGAATCAAGTTTATTGACACGGCAAGCTCGACAAATGCCTGCCCGCTTCACAGTTACATCGGTCGGCTGCTTTGATTATACGTAACGAGGGTTACGCATCGCCCGTGCTGCGCTGCTGGCGATCGTGCTGCCATCTAGTTTAAATAAACGATTAACTACGGCAGAGGCATAGAGAGGCTCCGTCATTAGAAGATTGTGTACTCTTTATACTTAGGAACAATTTAAATAACCGTTAAATTACTTTTAAATATAGTAGTTGTTTGAGTGCATACGTAATAATAAGAATGAATTGGTTGAGGAGTTTCTTGCCATTTCTTCCATGATCTCTCATTCTTCGGATTTGTTGAAGTGATGGTATAGTTTCACTTTTGAAAAGTTTTTAAAGCACGAACAACAAATATTTTTCTTTACTCTGTATATTTTTGTAGGTGACTCCCAACAAAGGTGAATTTCATCTGGTGATTCATCTATTCCATTCTGTTGTTATAAACCATTAATCTGTCACAGAAAGCTATACGTTGGTCAAGAAGGACCAGCTCAGGCCTTTCATTTCGTAGGGGCAGCTTAAATTTAGTACTTGTCGAACTTACAAAATGTTACATATTAATAGTTACATAACATTAAGGTCTTGCTTAGCAGCGCTAAATAACCGGAGTCTAGGGCAAAGTTCAAATTAAGGACCGTGACTAGATCTATCACTAAAATGTACGACAGTAGGTTTACTATCCTAAAAGCACTGTTGGCAGTATCGTGCACGAACGGAAGCTAATAAATGGACAGTGCATAAAGGGCTTAAGTGAGTCCTGGCTAGGGTTACCATCTCAAATTAAGAATACACCTGTCGAGGTCAAATAAACTTCTTTATTATTTATCACATTCAGACTATAATCGCGTCATTTATTGCTATAATATAAACGATTACTTAACGTTTAATTAACGTTAAAGAGAAATGATTGCACTGTTGTCTAGACACAGAAAAACAAACTCATATTTCGTAAAAACTTAATACGATAAGGCTACTTCTATTATTATAATAATGCACATAGGTAAGATACTTGAAAATTTTAAAGTTACAGCAAACCTACTAGTAACGTATATTTTCTTAATGGCAATATTCTAATGTCAGCCGAATGCGAAGAAGCGCCGCCACGTGGCAACCTTAGAAGAAACAAATCGCGATCTTATATCACGGTAATATTCAACGTTTCAACACAACCGGATTCAACAAACGCGGGGGTTACGCCAAGTGCGTTTCACCTCAATCATACTAACACTAGTACCAATCATACTACCGCTTATACACTCAGCGGGTTCAATGTAATTAATCGAATCTGTTAACGAGTAATGCACGTGACTGAATAACGATTTTTTTTGTTTCAATCAACGTTGAGCGGTCATGCAATGGACAATATGGTTTTATATTGACTTTGTATATTACTAGAAATTGCCCTGGCATCGCTTCGGATCACGAATTGTCCAATAATGTCAGAGTTGCAATATTAATTTTGACCTATTGTCCCACGGCAACTAAGCAGTTTTCTGGGATAAAAGTATTCTATAACCATTGTCCTTACATATCCACAAACATGCTAAATTTCATCTAAATGTAATGATTTCCGAGTTGTCATACTAATTTTAACCTGTTATCCTGTGGGAACTAAACCATTTCCTGGGATAAAACATGTCCTATAACCATTCTGGGTTTTCAACTACGACTATCAAGTTTTATCTAAATCTTATAGCGGTTTTAGCGTAAAGTTCGAACAGACAGACAATAACTCAAAAAAAAATGTTTTTGGTCTCTTAGTCGTTAACAAGGCTTCCCTGCCTAAAATTCAAAATAAAAAAAAAATTGTTAATGTACAGAATTGAACCCGTTACAGTTACAGTTTTATTATTAGTATAGATATAGACTAGCTTTGTGCCGCGACTGCGTCGGCGTTGTCACTCCCCCTATTCACTCCCACCACAGTCAACATCCCGTCTAATGCATGAATAAAAAGTGTTATGCATGTCTTCTATATTAAACATTTTCTATACAAACTTTCATCTCCCATACCAACACTATTTTATGTATGTGTGTGTATAATGTTACTATTCTGTAAATAATGTAAATTCTGGACGACCTTACACACAAAAAATATTGAGAATTACTCATGTTTTTTAATATTTTCCTATTATACTTTTCACAGGAAGACGAATTGGCTAAAAGTCACGAAATACACTCATTATATCTTTTGCTTAAATAAATTTATTTTAATCTTATTGAACCTGGAGAGTTTGTTTGTTTGCTTGAACGCGCTAATTTTAGGAACTACTGGCTCGATTTGAAAATATATTTCAGTGTTAGATAGCCCATTTATCGAGGAAGGCTACAGGCTATATATCATCACGCTAAGACCTATAGGAGCGGAGCACCAATGAAGAATGTATCAAAATTGGGATTTTTTTTCCTATAGAGAGTTACGTAAATGGTTAAAGTTTCGCAAAAATCATGTATGACAGAAACGAAGTCGCGGGTTAGCTCAAAGTAACTATTCCAGGCGAACAAAGTTGCGGGCGGAAGCTAGTATACTACATGATACTTCAATACTACCCACGGTAGAGCCTATCTGATGTCTTCATTCGGCAAACTTAACAGGTAGTCATAAATAAACGGATTATGATTTATGTCTGTATTTGTATTAAGATGTTCTATGTTAATTTTATTACTATCGTGGCAGGTATCGTTCGGTCGATTCGATTAACTGATATATCGATTAATTTTTAATAGTAACTAGTTTTAATTTTGACTTTTGCTAATTAAAAAATATACTTGATTTATGTGTTTTATTTATTGAAGGATGGAATTTACTTAATTTAAAATCAATTTAAGAAATTATTTACTTGCTTATATAAGCTAAGGTGTTACAAAGTGTAGATATAATTTTCTAGCAAATAAAGATTGATTGATTTATTGACTCGATTTGAATTTATGCTACAAAATGATACTAATATAAATGTGAGTGTGTGTTTGTATGTTTGTCTGTCTTTCACGTCGAAACGGAGCGACGGTTTGACGTGTTTTTAAGGAAGAGTTGATGTTCTGAAGAGTAAGATAAGTTGCTTTTTATTTAATTTGTAGCCAGTCGG